>SNQJ01S0043247.1:61993-78554 GCA_010110895.2 Picea sitchensis
TATTTTTGATCATCTGTTCAACTTCTTCAAAGTTTAGATTGTGAGCTTTGTTCTTTGTCTTTAATTCTTCCTTGAGTGACTTAATTTCTTTTCTTTTTTTTCTTAGTTCTTCTAGGGGACTGATTGGTTCTTCTATGAGATCAACTTCACCTTCTTCTTCAAAATATTCTTTATCATCATCTATTTCCATGAATAGTAATTTCTTTGGCTCACTATCAGTGTCATCCTATTCCAAATCTAATGAGGAATTATCTTCTTTTCAGTAGAAACTTTTGTTGAGAAAATTCTTTTTGTTTCTTCTCTTGTCTCCCTTTTGATATTTCTTTCCCTTTTTAGGAGATTCTTCTTCATCACTATATTTATTCTTATGAGGACATTTAGAGGCAAAATGACCAATACCACCACAATTAATTTTTTTTAATGGAAGCATATCTTTGTACTTGTCGGTTCCTCTTTTTAGTTTCCTTACGAAGTTCGCCATTTCTTCATCTTCATTTGACTCATCGCTGCAATTGCAATCTGGTTTTGAATTTTGTTTGTTATTCTTATTTGTCTTATTGGATTCCTTAAACACTGCTTCCTTTGTGACTGAATTGTCCTGTTTTGTTCTCATCACATAGGCTGTAAATATTCCATGTAGATCATTCATGCTCAATGTATCAAGATTTGTTATTTATTCTAGTGTTGATATATTGGAATCAAATTTCATCAGAAGAGTCCTTAGTACCTTCTGAACAATCAAAGATTCTTCAACTGTTTCTCCCAATCCTTTAATAGAATTAACAATTTCATCAACCTGCAGAAAGTAGGTTGCGATATTTTCGTCTTCCTTCATTTTCAATTATTCAAATTGACCTCTATAAGTTTGAAGCTTGACTCCTTTGACTTTGGCATCTCCTTCGTAGATATTCTGAATTTTGTCCCAAATATCCTTTGCAGAATCACAATGCATAACTTTGGCATATATTGACTTGTGAAATCCATACAAAATAATATTTGTAGCCTTGAAATCATATTCTTCAAGTTTATTTCCATTATTGTATGTTGGGGGAGTGGCAGGTGCTTTGTACTCATTTTCTACTTCTTTCCATACATCAAATCCCTATGCTTGTATAAATGTTTTTATCCTTCTGCTCCAGAAATCATAGTCTTGACCATCAAACTTTGGCATTCCATTCTTAGTGCTTTCCATGATATACCTTCCAATGGTTAGACTATTACTTGAAGGACCTACTCTGATACTAATATTTGGAATACTAAGAGGGGGGGTGAAGCGCCTCTCTTTCCAAGGCTATCTTAAAAAAGTTAAGTTGAAGCCAAAATTGCTCCTTATTTGACATCTCACCAGTCTTCTTTTCCGGTGCTCCCTTGTGTGGTCATTTTCATTACGACTCTTCATGTGGGTGGGCTCCCCTCTTGCCAACTCACCTTGAGTTGCATTTTGGCACCCTGACTCCTTTTTGTTACGATTCCTCATGTGGGCGCCCCTCTTTCCAACTTGCCTTGCCTTGCCTTTGGGTGCCCAACCTTTCCAAGGGCATCTTAAAAAAGTTAAGTCGAAGCCAAAATTGCTCCTTATCCGACATCCATATCGTCTTCTTTCCTAGTTCTCCCTTGTGTGGTCCTTTTTGTAAAGACCAGTATGAACACTTAATTATCAATTTTAAAAACAATATGTAATCATTAACATAATCAACAATTTATCATCAATATATCATGAGCATTATAAATCAACATAACATAATAGGCATCCACAAAAACATAATACAACATAATTTACATGGAAACCCAAATGGAAGAAAACCATGGAATGATTTTCTTATATATCAAAATAATACATTCATTGGAAGCACCAACTTCCCAATTCTCCAGCTACAACTAGAAGGAGGCTATGACCCTTTATTTATAAAGCTCCAACCCAAAGGAAGATACAATTCCCTAAATTATTTGGATCCAACCAAAAGGAGGCTACAACCCCCGTATTCTCAAGCTCCAACCTGAAGGAATATCCAACTTATTGTGTTCTTCGAAACTAATCGGAAGGAGGCTACAAACCCCTTTCCTTTCCCTATCCCGCCACCTTGAAATACAAGTATAGACCAAACTGTCACTACTACAATCACTACCATCGTCTTTGTCACTGTCACATCAACCAACCTATCACTGCCACTGTCACATCAAACTATAACTATATCCAACCTGCCATTGTCATTGTCACTATACCATCAACCTGTGACTAATCATCAACATGAGCTATACCAAAACTTGTACCATATCATCCATCAATCGTGTACCAACATATGTAGTATAGCATGCATCAATCATGTACCATAAGATATGCCAAATGGAGATACCATAACATAAATGATGAGTAACTAATCAAGTATCAAATCATATACCATGTACTAGATCATAAACCATGTATGGAACCTATACCATATACCATAGCATATATCTAAACCATATCATCAATGAAGTGTCTTAAAGAACCAAAGCAAGTGCCTCATGCATATTCCACCATAAATCAAGTGTATACCTCAACCAAACATCCACATCTCAAATATATGTATCTAACGGTGAACCATAAAAGTTATATCATAACCATATAGGAGAGTCTACATCAATCAACCATGTAGCCAATATGTACCTCAATCATGTGCCAAGCAAAACTTACCTCAAGCATGTACCACACCAAAACCAAGTATAATCATCACAAAAGGAACATAATAATATCTATACCTCTGTAGCTGACCTGATACATAGTAGTGTTGACCTGTAGCTTTCCTTTGACCTCATGGACCTGGTACAAGCATTTTCCCCAAATCTAACTTTTCCTTGTGGGATTAAGACATGATGTCACACAAGGCCTCACATGATAGGCATTGTGCAAATTGTGGGGATGCCTTGTGGGAAACTAGTAGTATGACCCATGAGGGTCAACCAAACTAAGGTTTCCTCATGAAATTTCACTCTCCACTACAACCCAAAAACTCCCGCACTTCTCACTTGTCGCTACCTCATATTTTTTCATTGCAAACTTTCCAAATAGTTCACTAGTTCACTAGAAGATATTCAATAGAATAAGTAATTGAATGTACTTTTGAATGACTCCTTGAGGTGTATTTATAAATTTTCAGAGTAAACTCTCTCTTTAATATTAAGGTCTTCTAGAATTTCTTGTTACAACTGATTTACCCTTTCATTAAATACTTGTAACCAACTAGGGGCTTCTTGACCATTCTTCGAGGCTTGTAACTTCACAAGGCCATAACTCCTCAACCGTGAGGAACCACATGGAATACCACCTATCACCATAAATTACATGACAAGGAATATCCATCCATGAGTGATTTAGATTCATTCACACCATCATTCATGACCTTTTTCTTTGATCAACTACAGGTTCCATAACCATACCTTTGGGGCTACCAGACATCATCAAGGGTTGACATCAATGACAACCAATATTGAAACAAGTAATTCCAAATAATAGGAATATAACATACCATACATTTTTTCCAAATTGTAAAGTAAAATTTTTGTCCCTAGTTGGGTAGACCTTGAACCATGTTGAACAAGAGGGGTGGTGGAAGTAGATTTCAAGATCTCAAAGAAGGTGTTGGTGATATGAGCATTGTATCCTAACACATATTACTAGAATTCATTTAACAAAATTCCTTTCATGGAATGGTTATCTATGTGGATGTTGGTGGCCACCCACCTGTTCCACTAATTCAGAATGGTTCCACATCTTGGCAGTTTTTCTACAGTTTTTTAGGTCCCAAACTTCTAGGGTCATTTGAGAATGACGGAGGAATTTTTAACGTGGTAGCACCCAATATATTCTGTAGGCATGTATTGGGCCATTTGGAATGTCTACCTCTTTGCTAGACCTTTCCAACAGGCTATTGATCTCCCCAAACATAGATTGTGTGAAAAAGTAATGCCCCTGGGAAGTTGATGTGTCAACTAACCACATCGGGGCCCACAAACTTTTTTGAATTTCATCTTCCAGGGTTAGTTTTTGGATGTTTAGGGTTTTCTTATTTATTATTTATGTTAAAATTCCTTTTCAACCTCTTTGTAATCAATCTTATGAATGAGTGTAGCCATCGCATTTCTATCCTCAGAGATATAAGCTACCACCATTCTAGCTATCTCGTTTGCTTTGCATTTTTATAGTCTTTTGTATTCCAGAAAGTCATTAGTAGAATCTGAGTTTAATTGTATTACTATGTTTCTTGCAATATATGTGTGTGTTTCCTTGTTTTATATATTCCTTCATTCCATTCTCAAAATAATCCATATCAGTGGTATCAAAGTAGTGTCCTCTTTATCATTTCTTAGTGCATGTCCCCAATGAGGTCAGGGTATAAAAAATTGGGTCTTGAGCTAGTTTCTCTTGAGGAAAATTGGTATCGCTAGCCTAAAAGGCCCCCCATGGTGGAAAAAAAGAGAGATGATGGAGCAGGATATCCTATCAAAAATTTTCTATAGGAATCCCTCACGCAACAGAGGAACGATATGATGGATAATTTTTCCCAGATCCTTTGATGATTGCCAACAACAATGGTGGCACCTTTAACTAGCAATCACTTCGGAGGTGAAACACCCTTCAAGGTACAATTCAACTTTTATATTTCCTTATATTAATTCTAGATAGATGTTGACACTTTGGAAAAATGGTTAAGTATACTAGAAAGTTATTTCTCTATCCAAAGTTTTTCCAATAGTGAAAAATCATGTTCACACTCATTAAAGCTCTTCCCAATGTCAAATACTGGTGGGAAAATTATTGTGAGCAACATTCCATAGATGCATTTGAAATTTTTGGGCCATAACCCACTTGGGAGGCTCTTTTTTATGCCCTCAAGGAGAAATACTACCTTGTTTTAAACTATTATGACCAGTACATGAGATGGACAACTCTACACCAGGAGAGAGACTAGACAGTGTCAAAATACAACATCATCTTCCATACCTTGTGCAAAAATATGGGTATTAGAGACTTTGAGTGGAAGTTGGTCATGAGGTACCGCAGTGGCCTACATACATACATCCAAATAGATATGGAGTTCCTAGACATATCCTCACTGCGAGCCTCTTACTGATATGTTGTCAAGATCAAGCAAAACTTCAAGAAAAAAATAAGAAGGATTTTATCTCTACAAACCCATCGCAAAAAAATCATGGTAAAGGTGGCCCTAACTTCCAAGGCAAAGGAAATATCAAGGATGGCCAAGCTCAGGAAAACTAGTCCAAGACACCAACAAAGAAAGGTAATGGTAAGTCGAAGAAGGACACTAGAAAGTGGCGTGACTTCCAAAAAATCCCTTGGTAGAACACTCATGAATGTAGCTCCAAACAATCATTGTTCATTGAGTTGAAAGCCTTATATTCATATGTCAACTCACACTCTGATTTAGAATGAATAAGGAAAAACAAATCATTGACGTAGAACCTAGGGTCACCATTACTACCACAAAAGTATAGCTAGAGGAACTAGAGGATCCTAAAGAAGGGGAGCACCTCTTCCACTCACATATGTGGGTGAAGGGGACTCCCCTCCATTTCATTATTGACGGTGGTAGCTAGAAGAACCTAATCTCATCATAGTTCATCAAGAGTTTGAACCTAACAATGATGTTGCATCCTCAACCATACACCATTGATTGGCTCAGCTAGGGATGAGACATATAGGTCAACCATCAATGTCTCTTGCACTAGGGAATAAATCCATTGAAGGATGAGGTATTGTGTGATGTACCCCCCTTTGAAGTTTGTGATTTTATTTTAGGAGAACCATATATTTGGAATCATCGTGTTGTTTATGAATCTAGGCCCCGTAGTGTCATTATTACTTTAGGAGGTCAAATCTACATTGTATCAGAGGAAGTCCCAACTACTACGATCTCTTTGATATCTACAAAGTAGTGCAAGGTGGTCTCTTAGACTGATATATTTGTCCTCTTTATGGTATAGTTAGAAGGTGAATGAAAGATCACTCCACTTGCCAAAACCTTTGCACAAGTTCTATCTACACATCAACAATAGGTGGATAAGATAGTAGAGGATCACCAAGACAACTGTTCATCACATACTGGGGTGCCTTTGCATTATCAGGTCAAGCACTCAATTGAATTGATACATGGTGCTCCTCTGCCTAACGACCTTGTATATAGGTGTTCTATTATGGAGAATGAATAAATCAAACACTAGATCCAAAAAATAATTCTAAAGGGCCACATCATACCAAGCTCATCGCCTTTCTGGAGCCCAATTATTATGGTACAGAAGAAGGATGGGACATGCAAACTTTGTATTGATTACATATCCCTACACAAGATCATAGTAAAAAACTAAGACATGACTACATATTTTCTCTTTTTCACCTTGATGGTAGTCCCAGAGTGTTTTTTCTTACCCCATGGGTCCACTAAATTTTTGGGATGGATAACCCATATCAATGAATATGAATAAACCAATAAGAAAGATAAATAAAGCTAACCCAATGTTGGGTTTTCTTTCTTATGCATGCTTATGTGTGAAAGAAGATATCTGATCTAGTTGTCTAGAGGAATGTTGGATCAACTTACCTTTTAAGTGTAATTAATGGCATGATGATGCAGGAGCATCGCCCACGTCAAGCGAGCCAACACAGAAAGCGGAAGACAGCTGGACAAGCCAACATAAATTTCTTTTTGGAAACACTTTTGGGTTGTTGCGCAAACATTAATGTGTGGATTTAATGAAGGCGCACTTATATATTGTAATGCACCCTGAGTAGATAGCTCACGTCCTTAGGTAGATGAGGCATTTAATAGACTTAATGAAAAGTAGATAGGAATTTTAATTCTAGATTTGATAGCCTTAGAGCACAAGAGGGAAACAAGATATAGACACCCTCCTTTGTACATTGTAATATAAGCCTGAGCATTATTATTGAAGCAGGAAGAGGAGAACACGCAAAGAATTGTATGAAGAACACCCATGTACAGACATTGAGTTAATAGAAAGATCTTTGATTCAATTTCATGGTTTGTGTTAATCTCTATGTATGGATGCTATGCTCGTAGATGTTTTCTTCTTGTCATACATTTGCTTTTATATGCTGTGTAGGTGATTCCATGATTGAATCGAAGTCTGAAGGGGACAAGGAGTTAGTTTCAATTGTTTCTCTATCTTGAACCAGAGAATTCCTGCAAGGAGTGCAGTTGAATCGTCCGCAAGGAGTGCGTTGATAGAAGGGTTCAGATAGAGGTAACTTTTGTTCTAAGTTCCCAGAAGAGCAGATTGGGCACCAGAGCCGTGCAAGGCATGCACAAGCTAGATGAAGTCTCAGAGTTGCGATTCTGAGCAAAGCATATGAAATATTTCTGATGTAGGAGTGCACAAGGTCGAAGGCTTCAAAAATTAGTCGTGGTTGAAGATTTGCCGCAAGGAGTGCGTGTAAGAGTTTCTTCCTGAGAGATTTGAAGTCGTGAAAGCTCAGGAGGGATAGACCTTGAAGTTTGTTGAAGGGCCAAGCCAGAAGTTGTGCGTGAGCAGGTTGAAAGGGAGAGACACTTCTTGTTCATGGGTTGCGCAAGAAGAAGAGCGGACGGTCGAATTTCTCCAAGGAGATTTTGTGAAAATCCATGGGTCGCGGATCTCTAGGAGTTGCTGGAAGGTTGCAGTGTGAGCGCGATGAAGGTTCAAGATCAGGACAGATAGAGCATTGATCCAAACTTACTAGGGTCGTTGGATCCATCGTGAGATCGGCTATCGGGGTTTCGCGAGAAAGGAGCGAAAGATTTGGCCACGGGAATCGCGATAGTACGAGAAGAGACATCCCGAGAGTTACATAAGTAGTGTGGACCACAGCAGGGTGATGTGGCAGGTGATGTGAGATATCGACGTTTCGGTGTCTTGGGCATTGGGAGCTAACAACGGAGTTAATTGACCTCGCGAGTAGCGAAGTCACGAGGGAGCGAGATCGTGAGTTTCGGCATCTCGGCGTCTTGCGTATCAGAAGTTGGGACCTCAAGTGTTCGGTGTCACGAATTACGAAGACGCGATAGAGCGAAGTCTCGACAGCGAAGGGGGAAGTCAACGTTGACCAAAGTCATCGGGCCTCAGGGAATCGAGAGCCTAGAGGTCGACAGTGAACTAGCGAAGCCGTGAAGTTTCGATCCTCCGAGTAAAGAAAAGGAGGATTGCACGAAGATAATATATGGGTAGATATTTCCAAAGGGGAATAGAAGAACATTGACGTTCTTCGGGCCGAAGAGGAAAGTAGGTCCTGGAGAAGCAGACGTGCCAGTGAGGGTGCGGCTGCATCAAGAGTGGTATCAGAGCGGGAATATTTCCTTGCTTTCTATAGCAGATAAAGAGATTTCTCCATGCTGCTAAGAAGAGAAAGGAAATCACCCGATCCAGAGGATAGTGAGGTGAGAAGAAGAGGCAGGCCGATAGGAAATCCAGAAATGGAGAGGCAGATGAGAGATCTCTGAGCAAGACTTGAAGACATGGAGACAACTCAGAGACGCGGAGCTGGTGCTAGAGATTTCAGTGACTCCGAAGTTGAAGAGGAAGTTGGACATGAAGAAGAGGTCACAGCAGAAGATGCATCGACCGAGCGGTTGATCAAAGCCATTACCAGAATGGGTGCGAAGGAAAAGATGGACATTCCAGTCTATGAAGTAAATATGGATGCAGAGGAATTGCTAGATTGGATTAGAGCTCTCGACACATACTTCGATTACGAAGATGTGGAAGAAGATAAGAAAGTCAAGCATGCAATCACGCGCTTGAAAGGACATGCAACATTGTGGTGGGATGAGCTACAGGCTGACAGACGCTGCAAAGGCAAGCAGAAGATTAAGATTTGGGATCGAATGATTGCAAAGATGAAAGTGAATTTCATCCCGAGGGATTATCAAATTACTCTGTTCAGGCGAATGCAGAACTTGAGACAGAAACTGATGACAGTGAAAGAATATACCAAGGAATTCTATCGACTGAACATCATAGAAGGTCATCAAGAGAGCGATGATGAAAAGGTTTCTAGATATATAAATGGTCTGAGATACGACATTCAGGATGAATTAAGCATGCTTACCATCCGAACGGTGGAAGATGCTTATCAGATCGCTCTGAAAGCTGAAGAGAAGCTGAGCCGAAAACAAGGACAGCAAGGGCGAGGCAGAAGCCAGCCAAGAGGCAAAGAAGTTGCCCAGGAGAAATATCAGAAGCCCAAGGATGAATGGAAGAAACCTCAGGGTAAGGTTGAAAGAGGGGGAACCTCACAGCGAGGACCATATGTTGAACAGAGAGGGCATCAAAATGATCAACGGGGAGATTATGCTGATGGAAATACTTTTCCTCGTACCAGAGGTCAAGGCAGAGGAAGAGGTGGAGTTGTCACATGCTTCACATGTGGAAAGAATGGTCACAAGTCTTATGAGTGTCCAAAGAAAAAGAAGGACATTGGAGAAGCTCACATCACAGAAGTGCAGAGGCGTGATGTTGAGGCCGAAGACGTAGAGGGCAGAAGATCGCTTGCGATGCATAAAGTTCTGTTGACAATCGAGAAGGAGGTGGAGAATTCGGTTCAAAGGACCAGACTATTTAGAATAGCTTGCAAGACCAAGGATAGGGTGTGGAAGGTTATTGTTGACAGTGGTAGCACAGACAATCTTGTTTCAACCGAGATGGTGGAAAAATTGGAGCTGGAGACGAATGATCATCCCAGTCCATACAGAGTTTCGTGGCTACAGAAGGGACACCAGGTAACTGTTATGAAACAATGCTTGGTTGAGTTCAAAATAGGTGGGTATAATGATAATATTCTATGTGATCTTATTCCCATGGATGTATGCCATTTATTGCTGGGTAGACCATGGCAATATGACATAAATGTGATTCATGATGGGAGAATGAACACATATACCCTGGAGAAAAATGGGAGAACCCATATGTTGCTTCCGATAAAATATAAGGAGGTGAAGCTAGAGGTAAGAAACACTGTACTTCTCATGAGTGGGAAGGAACTTCTTACAGAGGTGAAGAAGAAGGAAGACCCACAATTCTTTGTGGTCAGGAAGCTGAAAATTGTTCTGACTAGCACAAGAGTGGATGATTTACCGGATGAAGTTCAGGAACTGCTGGAGGAGTTCGTTGACATCATAGTGGATGAATTACCTCATTCATTGCCACCAATGAGAAGTGTGAGTCGTCACATAGACCTCATACCAGGATCTAGTTTGCCGAATAAAGCCGCGTACAGGTTGACGTCGCAAGAAAATGAGGAGGTGAAGAAGCAGGTCCAGGATTTGATGGAAAATGGATTGGTCAGGGAAAGTGTGAGTCCATGTGCTATTCCGACAGTGCTCAGTCCGAAGAAGGATGGAGGTTGGAGGATGTGCACCAATTCAAGGGCCATCAATAAGATAAACATCAGGTACAGATTTCCACTGCTGAGAATGGATGATCTGATGGATTGCCTGAGTGGGGCAAATTATTTTTCAAAGATTGACTTGAAAAGCGTATACCACCAGATTCGCATGAGAGAAGGCGATGAGTGGACAAAAACCTTCAAAACCAACGAAGGACTGTACGAATGGCTAGTCATGCCATTTGGTTTGACAAATGCACTGAGTACATTTATGAGGTTGATGAATGAAGTCCTGAGGCAATTCATCGGGAAATTTGTCATTGTTTATTTGGATGACATACTGATTTATAGTAAATCAGTGGCTGAACACCTGAAGCATTTGGCCATAGTGATGAGAAAGTTACAGCAGGAGAAGTTGTTGATTAATGTGAAGAAGTCCTCATTTATGAAGACATAACTCATTTATTTGGGTTTTGTTATTTCGGCGAATGAGTTGAGGATGGATCCAGACAATGTAGAAGTGATCAAGAATTGGCCATCACCGAGAAATATTTTCGAGGTGAGAAGTTTTCATGGTTTAGCTAGTTTCTACCAGAAGTTCATCAGAAATTTTAGTGGAATTAGTGCAGCAATGATGGATACAGTGAAGAAGCGGCATAAGTCTTTTCACTGGACAACTGAGGCTGAAAATAGATTCAATCTACTGAAGCGGAAGATCACGGAGCAACCAGTGTTGGTGTTGCCGGATTTCCTGAAAACATTTCAGGTGAAATGTGATGCGAGTGGGTATGCCATAGGAGTGGTCTTGAGTCAGGAGGACAGACCAGTTGCATATTTCAGTGAAAAGTTAGATGAGGCAAAACTAAAATACTCCACGTATGATAAATAATTTTATGCTATCATACAGGCGCTGAAGAAGTGGAGGAATTACTTGATCCCGAAAGAATTTGTATTGTATAGTGATAATCATGCATTACAGTTTGTGACTCGACAAGAGAAGTTGAATCAGAAACATGCAAAATGGGTAGAGTATATGCAGAATTTCACATTTGTGATTAAGCACATTTCGGGTACTGCTAACAAAGTGGTTGATGCTTTGAGTAGGAAATGTTTGTTGCTGCAGGAGTTCCGAGTCAAAACTTTGGGTTTTGATAATCTCAGGGACATGTACGCAGGGGATGCAGATTTTGGAGAAGCATACGAAGCGACTGAGAATCCAGTTCTTAGAGATAGAAGCCCTTGGATATATTACATGATCTAGGAAGGATTGTTGTTCATAGGCAATCAGATGTGTATTCCAAATTGCTCCATGAGGGAGAATCTGTTAAAAGAGAAACACAACGGTGGATTGGCAGGACACTTTGGCCATGACAAGACCTTCGCGAAGCTGAATGAGTCATATTTTTGGCCAGGGATGCGTGTAGATGTCAAGAGGTTTATTGACAGATGTGGGGTTTGCCAGCATTCGAAAGGGAGAAAGCAGAATGCAGGTTTCTATCAGCCATTTCCCATACCGGAGAGGCCATGGGAGGCGATTAGCATGGATTTTGTATCTGCTGAGGACGCAAAGAGGAGTTGATTCTATCTTTGTGGTCGTGGACAAGTTTTCAAAGATGGTACATTTCATTCCATGCCAGAAGACCAACGATGCGACACACATCACAAACTTGTTTTTCAAAGAGATCATTAGGCTTCATGGATTGTCGAAAAGTATAGTTTCGGACAAGGATACTAAATTCATTGGACATTTTTGGAGGACGCTATGGAAGAAGCTAGGAACTAACTTGGTGTTTAGTTCTGCTTATCATCCTCATATGGATGGACAAACGAAAGTGGTAAACAGAAGCCTAGGAGACTTGCTGAGAAGCTTGGTGATGGAACACCATAGCAGTTGGGACCACATATTGCCAAAGGCATAGTTTGCATACAATGATTCACTGAATCGAAGTACAGGAAAGAGTCCATTTCAGATTGTATATGGCACATAGCCGAGGGGAGTTTTTGAGTTGCGGGAATCAGAAGAGACTGCTACTAGCAGCACTAGTGCAGAAGATTTCGCTGAGGCGATGAGAGAACTTCACAGCAAGGTGAAGTAGCAGTTGCAGGATTCGAATAAGGAGTATAAGCGCAGAGCAGATCAGCATCAGAGACAACTTCAGTTTGAAGTTGGTGATCTAGTTCTGGCACATCTGAGGAAAGAAAGGTTCTCGAGGGGAACATACAATAAGATAAAAATGAAGAAAATCGGACCATGCAAGGTCTTGAGAAGATTCAGAGAAAATGCTTATGAGATTGAGTTGCCGGATGGCATCGGGATATCTCCAATATTCAATATCGCAGATTTGTACCCATAAAGAGCTGGAGAAGTAGAGACTGGAACTAATGGACCAGTGGTCCAGTGGATGAAATAATTACCAGTTACAGAGAAGCCGCAGATGGAGTGCATACTGGGTAAGAGAGTGGGTAAGAAGACCAGGCGAAAGCAGTACTTCGAGTATCTGGTCAAATGGAAGGGCCACCCAGTGGAGGATGCCAGCTGGGAGAGCGAAGTAGTCATACAGAAGCATGGACAGACCGTGCAGGAGATCATGGACAGGAGCCCATGAAAATTTTCAAGCGAGGGAGTATGATGTAGGAGCATCGCCCACGTCAAGCGAGCCAGCGTGGAAAGCGGAAGACAGCTGGACAAGCCAGCATAAATTTCTTTTTGGAAACACTTTGGGGTTGTTGCGCAAACATTAATGTGTGGATTTAATGAAGGTGCACTTATATATTGTAATGGACCCTGAGCAGATAGCTCACGTCCTTAGGTAGATGAGGCATTTAATAGACTTAATGGATAGTAGATAGGAATTTTAATTCTAGATTTGATAGCCTTAGAGTGCAAGAGGGAAACGGGATATAGACACCCTCCTTTGTACATTGTAATATAAGCTTGAGCATTATTATGGACGCAGGAAGAGGAGAAAACGTAGAGAATTATATGAAGAACACCCATGTACAAACATTGAATTAATAGAAAGAGCTTTGATTCAATTTCATGGTTTGTGTTAATCTCTGTGTATGGATGCTATGCTCGTAGATGTTTGCTTCTTGTCATACATTTTCTTTTATATGTTGTGTAGGTGATTCCATGATTGAATCAAAGTCTGAAGGGGACAAGGAGTTAGTTTCAATTGTTTCTCTATCTTGAACCAGAGAATTCCTGCAAGGAGTGCAGTTGAATCGTCTGCAAGGAGTGCGTTGACAGAAGGGTTCATATAGAGGTAAATTTTGTTCTAAGTTCCCAGAAGTGCATATTGGGCACCAGAGCCGTGCAAGGCATGCGCAGGCTAGACAAAGTCTCAGATTTACGATTTTGAGCAAAGCATAGGAAATATTTCTGTTGCAGGAGTGCATAGGGTCGAAGGCTTCAACACTTAGTCGTGGTTGAAGATTTTCCGCAAGGAGTGCGTGTAAGAGTTTCTTCCTAAGAGATTTGAAGTCGTGAAAGCTCAGGAGGGATAGACCTTCAAGTTTGTTGAAGGGCCAAGCCAGAAGTTGTGTGTGAGCAGGTTGAAAGGGATAGACACTTCTTGTTCGTGGGTTGCACAAGAAGAAGAGAGGACGGTCGAATTTCTCCAAGGAGATTTTGTGAAAATCTGTGGGTCGTGGATCTCTAGGAGTTGCTGGAAGGTTGTAGTGCAAGCGCGAAGAAGGTTCAAGCTCAGGACAGATAGAGCGTTGATCCAAACTTTCTAGGGCCGTTGGATCCATCGCGAGATCGACTATCGGGGTTTTGCGAGAAAGGAGCGAAAGATTTGGCCACGGGAATCACGATAGTACAAGAAGCGACATCCCGAGAGTTACATAAGTAGTGTGGGCCACAACAGGGTGATGTGGCAGGTGACGCGAGATATCGGCATTTCGGCGTCTCGGGCATCGGGAGCTGACAACGAAGTTAATTGACCTCGCGAGTAGCGAAGTCACGAGGGAGCGAGATCGCGAGTTTCGGCATCTCGGTGTCTCGCGTATCGGAAGTTGGGACCTCAAGTGTTCGGTGTCGTGAATTACGAAGACGCGATAGATCGAAGTCCTGACAGCGGAGGGGGAAGTCAGCGTTGACCAAATTCATCAGGCCTCGGGGAATCGAGAGCCTAGAGGTCAACAGTGAACTAGCAAAGCCGCGAAGTTCCGATCCTTCGAGTGAAGAAATTGAGGATTGCACGAAGATAATCTGTGGGTAGATATTTCCGAAAGGGAATAGAAGAACATTGACGTTCTTCAGGCCGAAGAGGAAAGAAGGTCCTGGAGAAGCGGACGTGCCAGTGAGGGTGCGGCTGCGTCACATGATCAAGGTCATTTTTCCAAAACATTTCCAAAGAAGGATCTCCTCCACAAAATATCTTGATAAGGAGAAAAAAAATATTCCAAAAAGTAGTCAAGTCAAAAGGTTAAAGTAGACCCCATGCCTAGAAATAAGTGATTTCCACTGAAAATAGGAGAAACAATTTTGAGATACTTGGAAGGAATAGTGACATGGAAGAAGAAAACACTCCCCATTTAGAGAAGGAGTAATATCCCAACCTTAGGTATAAAAGGGGTAGCCTTCAAAATCACTACAAACAAAAGAGTGGATTTAAGAAAAATATGACCATCTTGAGGAGAACATCAAGCTACACAACTTGAGCTTGAAACCCCCAAAATAGGTGTTGAACAAAGAATGAATGAAGAGAAATATGAGCAAAAAGTGGAGGAAGAATTATAGGAAAAACAAATGCCCCACAAATACAAGAGGGATAATTCTTTCAAACTTGTTCATCCTTAAAGTGATGATGATTATAGGGCTAAGCTTGTACATTTCATGAGAGGTCCAAAACCAAGGAAGGATATATCTAGTTGTTTCATTTAACAATATAATTGGGTGAAAGGAAAGAGTCCAAACACCAATCTAATAAATGTGATCTTTTTGTGTCTTAATGTATAATCAATTTGTAAGGGTATATATTTTTCATCATGTTAAAGAAAAAATCAATGTAAGAAAATTAAACACTCAGACTCAACATTATACCATCAACATCCCCATCTCTACCTCTGATCCATAGTGAATGGAAAATAAGGGAGTCGATTATCAACATCAAGAAAAGTGGTGGGAAGCCTATAAAGAAATATAAAACCTAACTTGAAAGTATAAGTGAATATCTCCCTTCCACATAGGACAATGTGGAAGTTCTAATATAGGGGAAGAAAATTAAAAAAGAAAAAAACATTCCACCTATAGAGGGAATATTAGTATATAATATGATTAACAAAATACAAATTATGAGTTATAATTTATATAATTACCATTAGTAAGGTAATTGATTTATCAAATAAGATAGATATAACATATATATTTTTTCTATTAATACCCCATCCCACCCATGAAAACAACTAGCCATCCCCCATAATCTATGTGCCCCTCCTTAGTAAAATAAAATTTCATGTAACTCATCTTGTATAATGAACACACATCTTCATATAGATAATGAAAATTGGGATCATTTTACCCCCTCTTAGATAATTTTGTAATGAAATATTAAATTTCATCTTCTTATGGTCACAACCACATGTCACCAACAACCCATAATTATTTGCATCCCTGATCCCACTAGTATTCATGTGGCATAATAATTATTATTCACCTTTAATGAATGAAAGAATGTGTTCCTTGACATAGAGGGTATGTTCCCTCTCACATGATTGTCATTTCCTCTCTATGTGGTATGTAAATTTCTAAGATGATTGAAAAAATAAACTAATTAGAACCTAAGTATTTAATCATTAAATTAATAAAGTAACATAAGATATGTATAATAACATAAATTACTGATTTCCAAAACATCACATGTTTTATGTTATTGCACCGAAGAACTAATGCTTTTTCATTTTCTGATTTTTTCTATTTAGAGCACTACTACAATGCACAGTCAATGATGTCCTTGCAAAACTCATAGTCATTTATATATATATATATAGTTTAAATGGGTTTAATGGTTAAGAACATGTATTTCTTCTTAAAAGGTTATAAGTTCAAATCCAGAAAAGGGTAGGGTATGTATACCTCCGTAGACTTTACCAGTCAAATCGTTGAGTGAAGGAGAGTCCCTTGTCCCACAAATAAAGAAATCTCATACACCAATTTGGTGTGACTTACCTGTATCCTTA
>SNQJ01S0043247.1:78604-92603 GCA_010110895.2 Picea sitchensis
AAAGGATTACTTTTCTTGATTCTTACTCTTGAGGTTCCATAACAATGAATTTAGAAGAAAATAAAATGAAATGTGTTTTAGGAAAAAAATTTAAAAACCTTACTAAGCATAATGGATGACAATGATGGATGGTAGTAAATAACTAGCAAGGCAATAGGGTAGAATCATTTTAATTAGGAACATCAATGCTCTGAAGGAGAAATGGAGAATTGATAATGAAATACAAGTATAAATTAAAATTATATTTTTTTATTTTATACATATTAAAATTATATTTTTTATTTTATACATAAAGAAGAGTACTTTCTTGTTGTCTTCATATTCAAAAAAAATATATCAAATCTTACCTCCACAAGGGTGCACCTACACTAAGGGAAATGCTCTATTTAAATATGAATCTTAGGTGAATCATACAATAATAATGGATGAATCTTAGGTAAATCATATAATAATAATGGGCTAATTATATTAGACATCAATGTGTACATTCGATATTAAATGAAAATGAGGAAACTAAATTTATTGCACTTCAAGTGACATGGACTATTATATACAGTGCATCATATAAATCTATGCATGCCATTATTTTTTATTTAAAATGAACATCTCTTGATGGTTACCTACAACACATTGTGCATCATTGTATGGAAGGTGCCTTTTTGTGTTATTTTCCCAAAAATGTTTATGAGTATTTTTGTGTTATTTTCCCTTCAATGTTTATGAGTCATCCAGCATTGATGTGTAGTTGTAATAAAAAAATTATTTTTTAAGAATAAATTGTCACAATAATTTTCACTCACCACTTCCACTTAAACACTTTTGTAAATGAGAATTTCTAAAAATTACATTCACAAAAACCCTATTTCTTAGTATTGTATTAAAGCCTACAAATGACTACGAAATTGACCTCTCATGGATAGGAAGTGACCTGTAAACTGTTGTGGATATTCCAATGAAGCAATTTGTGACAATAGATATGATAGATAAAACTAAAATATGCAGTATGAATGTTAAATTCTTTTATATTCTATAACCTTTAGTTACTATTTTTTTGCTTATGCATGAAATAGATAAAATGAAAAAAAATAAAGAACGGTTAAATACAATCACACATAATCCAAAAAATAACACAAATGTTTTCTCTAGGAAACCCTTATGGGAGAAAACCCATCTAGAAGGTGATGCTACTTTGCTCTCTTTCCTTTGGTATGGAAATAATGAAAGTACAAAGGAGAAGGAACACTTATGGAGTTACCTGAGACCTATGGCCTGTTAGTTTTCTATAGAACATTGACCCTCTCTGTTATTCTCTCTAATTTCCCTTTCCTATTTTTTCTTCTCTTATATGAAACAAAATACAATAACATATAATGGAACCCCTTCTCCTCCTAGTGGCCTTGTATTTAACATAGCCCTATAGCCATTTACAGGTAGGGTTTTGACTTCCTCAACCCTCAATTGTGATAAGGTTTAGTATATTCTAGAATATTATTGAAATTACATACATGGATACCCCCATATGCATGGGTAATGGGGGCTGATGTGGCATCATCTCATGCCATGGTGGTCAACACAGTAGGTCGACTTGCAGGAGGCATAACGTTTACATATGAGCTCCATTTGACATGATTTTTGCATCGTTGAAAAGGTCTCAATATGTAGAATAACATCATCGGGTCCTATCCGCATTGAGAATTTTTTTACCCCAAATGATTCCATTTGATGCCTCAAAATGGATCCAAAAGGTTTCAAACCCCAACTTTCCAAACTAAGACCTGCCATTAAAATGACCCTACAAGTTGATTCCTCCAAATTTTTCCACTTTGAAAACATCAAGATAAATGAAAAATAATATAATGATCAAATACAAATGATACATCCCCATTTAGGGAGTCTTTTTGTCCCAAAAATATTTACTGAATGAGGTGAGGAAAGTTTTCCTCTACCTTCTGCCTAAAGTACCAATTTTCTTTTCATGGAAGTTGTCCTTTCAACCCAATATGCCAAATGTCAGGCTGCCCATGTCTTGTAGCTATGGACATCTTCTACAAAACTATGTCCTCTTCCAACTCTGCCTGAGCATCTGGTGCTAAGTCCTCTATGGAAGGTAGGACCTACTCCCCCTCCTGATCCAACATGGAAGGGTCGTAGATTTTACGATTATCCACATTCACTATTGAGTAAATGCATATGTATGAGGGTAGAATGAGTTTGTAGGAATTATCTCCTATCTTTTACAATGCCTCAAAAGAAACATACCACATAGCCTTTATTTTCTTACTAGGACCCTGTAGTATTTCCTTATTCAGTTGTAAGCATACTATGTTTCCCACTCTAAATGTTATCTTTGTTCTATTCTCATCATGTCTAGCCTTGCAATTTTCATGTGACATCTTTATCATATCCTATACTTGAAAATGGATCTTCCTGATTGTTTCAAAACAAAATTTGTGTTTAATGCATCTCCTGTGAGGTCCTCCCTCACTCCTCCTTGATGTCCATATACAACATCTAAGGGTGAAGGTGGAAAATATCCAAAGCAAGTTTCAAAAGATGACTTAACAATAGAAGTGTGGACTGATTTTCTATAAAAGTGTTGTATACATATCATGTTTTTATCCCAGGTATTTGTATGCTTCTTATTGTAACCCCTCAAAATATGCACCAAAGTCCTATTGACTACTTTTGTCTACCCATCTATCTGTGGATGGAATGTTGTAGAACTCTTGATCTTAGTATGAATCTTCTCCCACAATCTATTCCAGAGGGAATTAAGAAATATGGTGTCCCTGTATGAGATGATGCTCCGTGGTATCCCAAATTGCACCAAGACTTATTCAAAGAACAAGTTTGATGCTTCCTATCCCTTGATGGTATTTTTACAAAGGAATGAGAATGCACATTTTTCTGAACCTATCACTGGTGCTTGAATAATACTTATTTTCAACTCATCAAATGCCTTTTGTTTATTCCCCCCGACTGGAAAATATTACAGCATGTTGTTATTGTGTGGAGTGGTGCAACTACTATTGAAAATGAAGATATGAAATTCCACAAGTATTGTGCTATCCCAACAAATATATCCTGAATTTTTTGCAATTTGTAGGAACCGGCCATTTAATGATGGCCTCCATATTTGTGGGATCTATCTTTATCTCACCTTCACTTATCACATACCCCTAATACACTGAATATTTCTTATCAAACTCACATTTCTTGATATTGGCCAACATCGATTGCTTCTTCAGGGTCTCTAACACCTGCATAATATGTGAGATGTGCTCCTCCTAGGTAACACTATAAACCAGTATATCATCAAAATAGACAATAACAAATGAATTTAGACAAGGGTGTAAAACATCATTCTTTAGTCTCATAAATGTAGTTGGTGTGTTGCATAAACCGAATGGAATAACCAATCACTCATACAAACCTTTCCTTGTATTGAAGGTAGTATTCCATGTATCTTCTTCTTTGAATCGTACCTCATGATATCCCAATTTCAAATCCATATTAGCGAAGTACTTGGCATGTTGCAACTAGTCCAACATATCATCGATCCTAGGAATAGGGTAATGATTCTTTAGTGTAATCTATGCCCTATAATCAATACACATTCTCCAAGTCCCATCCTTCTTGGGAACAATTATGATGGGTGACCCACAAAATGAGGCACTTGGTCCAGTCACACCCTACTCTAATAACTATTGCAATTTCTTCTTTACTTCATTTCCTTCCAAATTTTTTTTTCTATACAACCCAATATTTGACAAGGGGGAGTATGGAAATAATTGGATTTCATGCTCCACCTCCCTCTTAGGTGGTATCCCTTTAGGCTCCTAGAACACTCCCTTGTATTCCTTTAGAAACTCCAATTCATGTTTCTACTCCTTAGTACACACTTCCATGAATGTCTTTAATTTTGACAACTCTTCACCATAATTATTTTCCCTTAAGAAAAGTAAAACAAATTTCTTGTTATAACTGATCAATTTCTTAGCTTGATTGGCACTTACAAGTGAAACTTTTCATTTTCCTTTGTGCACATTGATGATGAAGGATTTAACATCCTTGATGAGGTGGTATTGTTTGGATCTCATCATGAATAACATCCCTCACATACATGTACGGGATTCAAAACACCACTCCACATACATCTAGTGGTACTACATCCAATTCTACTTCATTTACAAAATCAACAATTTCAACAAATGTAATCTTGAACTTCTTTGTTACCTTGATATTTTCATCCTTGTTTACCCAACCCAATGGATATGGGATAGGATGATCATGAACCTCGAATCAAGGCTTGCTAACCAGATCCACTCCTATGGGATTAACGTATGAACCATAGTCAAACAAAACATATATCTTGGTCTTCTTGACCCAAATCTTGATGTGGAAGAGCTTGGCCATATCCTTCTCTTCTTGGTGATGAAGGCTACTCAGATTCACTTGTTTTTCCACAAATGTGCATACAATATTTTCATTGACATCAAAACTGCTTTCAACCTAATTGCTAGAATCTGTGAATAGAAGGTTCTTTTTCTTTTTTGTCCTTCTTGTGGTTCTTCGAGTTCATATATAGATGTAGTTTCCAACAATTATCATTAGTGTGGCCATTAATGTTGAAATGATTTCAATAGTTGTTGGGATCTTTGCACTGATCTCTAGTGGTTATTGTCTTCTTATGTTTTCCCTGTTTCCACTTCTTCTTCCCCTCCTTGGAAACTCCCTGGTACTCTCTCTGCTTAGAACCACTTGGATGCCCCTTCTTTTCACATATGTTTTTCCAGGTGCTATAACTGTACACACGACTCATCCATTTTCCTTGGATTAAATAACATCACATGATTTCCTATATGATTATGTAAAACCTCCAGATACTTGAGGAGTACATATGGGTTATTGGGAGAGATACCCAACATGATGGCCATATTTATGAACTTAGTAGTGTACTCTTGTACACTCTTCCTCCCACCTCTGCCTGAAGTACCACTAGATCCATTGGTCCTATACATACCCGATAAGGTATACTTGAGACTTGATGAGGCTTTTGAAGTCCTCCCACCTAGTTACTGGAAGATCACACTCTAGCCTAAGTGTTTCCATATGGATTTCCGACTAGATTAAACCATGGCCCTCTAAATTCAATCTAGAAAATGAAATATTTTTCTCTTCATCTATAAGGTGAACATTAAAATAAAATTCCAGTTGCTAGAACCAATGATTCTTTTTTAATGCATTGATCTTTTCTTGGTATGGCTTTATGTCTAATTTCAATTCCAACTTTAATAGGGGTTGTGAAGGGTTAACGACACTCGAACTAGGCTGCTCTTTCTCAAGTTATTTCTACAACTCCTTTTCTAGGTCCTAATTATCTCATGATTTCCCATCTAATCTGATCTCTGAGTTCGAGCCTCCAACTTCTCTGAAGAATCCAAGCTTGCTTGCTAGAGCCACCATGAGGAGGGACATATTGTGAGATATGTCAATGAATTTCTCTTCTATCCTCAAAAATGTTCCCTCCATTTGATCTTCAGGGTTGTTATGAATAGACTTGTCAACCATGGCTAGGGTTCTATGAATTTCTTCTTAAACTAATTTTTTATCCCTGCAACTTTCCACAAATACACCAAGAAAAATTCCTCTAATACAAATATGATATGTAAACTGTCATGGATATTCCACTAGAACAATTGATCACATTAGATCTAATAAATAAAACTGAAATCTACACTATGAAGGTTAGATTCCTTTAGATTCTAGAATATTTAGTTACAAATTTTCTTCTTATGCATGAAATAGATAAAATGCAGAAAATAGAGAAAAATAAAATTAAATCACAGACCATCCACAAAATAACACAAATATTTTCTCTAGGAAACCCTTACAGAAGAAAACTAAGCTATAAGGTGAGGTCACTCTACTCTCTTTTCTCTGGTATGGAAATAATGAAAGTACAAAGGAGAAGACATTCTTTATGGAGTTTCCTGAGACCTATGGCATGTTAGGATGCTACATAAAATTAACCCCCTCTATTATTCTTTCCAATTTCCCACTCCCAATTTTTCTACTCTGCTATGGAACAAAATATAATAATATATAATGGAATCCCTTCTCCTCTTAGCAGTGCCATATTTAACATAGCCCGATAGCCATCTATGGGTAGGGTTTTGATTTCCTCAACCCTTAATTGTGATAAGGTTTAGAAACTTCTAGAATATTCTTGAAATTACATTCTTGTCTATACCCATATGTGTGAGTAGCGAGTGCATGGAATCCTCTTGTACCATGGTGGTCAACATTGTAGGTCAATTTGTGGGAGTCATAAATTTTGCATGTGAGCTTTGATTGATGCATTTTTTGCACCGTTTGAAAGGTCTTTTTTAGAGTAACGTCACAAGATAAATGCTATAGATATAAATTTTTGACCCAAAAAAATGTCGTTTGATGCCTCAAAATGGATTCGAAAGGTTTCAAACTCCAATTTTCCAAACTAGGACCTGCCATTAAAATGACCCTAAAATTTTGTTCCCCCAATTTGTTTTACTTTGAAAGCATCAATATAGATGACAAATAATATAATGATCAAATCTGGATCAAGAATTAAATGTTGTATTTGATGTAAATTTGGGTTGAACAATACCTAATAAGAGGAATGCTACATGTGGATGGTTGTTGATGCTTTTGTGCTTATTTGAAATTTAATAGCCCACACCATGGGCTTTGTTGGCCATTTCTCAATTTCTTTTATCAACTTGTTGAATTAAAACATGCAAATATTATTTGATGGTGCTTGCAACATAAAGGGTATGCCTAGTAACTTAAATATTTAGTCAAAATGAATCCAATACCAACCTTGATCTACAAGACAAAAATGCATTCCCTATTGGATATGTCTGTAGAATCACATTTTATCCCATTGAATCTTAGAGATAGCAACATCAAATAAATATAGAGGTAATCCATAATGTTCTCCATAGAAGCTTGGTCATTCATGATAAATATGAAAAAATGAGCTCGAGGGCAGTTTAATCATTTGGCCAAGAAAGATATCTTTAATTAAGAATTAACCCACATACCGATCAATGAAATAGCTTGAGGTGTTTCCATAACATTAAGGAAAGTGACCAAAAGAATCCCATGTCATATAGACTTTAAAGTCCTTACATCCTTTGAATTTCCTCTATCAATAAATATATAAACTACTTAGCTTCTAAAAAGAGAGTTTCATACAATAAATACGAGGGATAAAAAAAAATAGAATGAAAAACCAATGAACTTTGTTTATATTTTCTCAAATTCAACTTTGATGAAATCACAAAAATAAATACCAAGACATCAATCCCACACTCTACCTCTTATATTTTTAAAACACTATTAACAATGAAACATATTTAAATCCACTCTTTTCATAAATCTGTTTGGTTTTAAGTAAACAATATTCCTTTCATAAACCTGTTTGGTTTTAAGTAAACAATATTAAAAAAATACCAAAAGTAAAAGTCTTCACCATCACTTAACTTTTCCTTTAAGAACATCCATTTAATATCTTATGTGTGCATGGAATGTATCTTCATTGTTTTACATATCACATTTAATTGGGATATAAATACCAAAACATCAATCCCACTCTCTATCCTCTTATATTTTTAAAANCAACCTTGATCTACAAGACAAAAATGCATTCCCTATTGGATATGTCTGTAGAATCACATTTTATCCCATTGAATCTTAGAGATAGCAACATCAAATAAATATAGAGGTAATCCATAATGTTCTCCATAGAAGCTTGGTCATTCATGATAAATATGAAAAAATGAGCTCGAGGGCAGTTTAATCATTTGGCCAAGAAAGATATCTTTAATTAAGAATTAACCCACATACCGATCAATGAAATAGCTTGAGGTGTTTCCATAACATTAAGGAAAGTGACCAAAAGAATCCCATGTCATATAGACTTTAAAGTCCTTACATCCTTTGAATTTCCTCTATCAATAAATATATAAACTACTTAGCTTCTAAAAAGAGAGTTTCATACAATAAATACGAGGGATAAAAAAAAATAGAATGAAAAACCAATGAACTTTGTTTATATTTTCTCAAATTCAACTTTGATGAAATCACAAAAATAAATACCAAGACATCAATCCCACACTCTACCTCTTATATTTTTAAAACACTATTAACAATGAAACATATTTAAATCCACTCTTTTCATAAATCTGTTTGGTTTTAAGTAAACAATATTCCTTTCATAAACCTGTTTGGTTTTAAGTAAACAATATTAAAAAAATACCAAAAGTAAAAGTCTTCACCATCACTTAACTTTTCCTTTAAGAACATCCATTTAATATCTTATGTGTGCATGGAATGTATCTTCATTGTTTTACATATCACATTTAATTGGGATATAAATACCAAAACATCAATCCCACTCTCTATCCTCTTATATTTTTAAAAGACTATTAAAAATAAAATGAAACATACTTAGATCCACTCAAAAATAAAAGTCTTCACCATCACTTAACTTTTCCTTTTAGAACATCCATTTAATATCTTATGTGTGCATAGAATGTATCTTCATTATTTTACTTATCACATTTAATTGGGATATAAATACCAAAACATCAATCCCACTCTCTATCCTCTTATATTTTTAAAACATTATTAAAAATAAAATGAAACATACTTAGATCCACTCCTTTTATAAACATGTTTTGTTCTAGACAATCTTGAAAGAATACCAAAATAACTTAACTTTTCCTTTTAGAGCATCCACTTAATATCTTATGTGTGCATGAGATGTATCTTCATTATTTTACATATCATGTTTGATTTGGTAAAATATCACACATAATATAAAACAAAAATATGTAAAATCAATTCTATTTGACAACGAGACTGGATTTAAAATATGTAAGATAAGTAATTTGTAGAATTAAAATAAATCTAGTAAAACTAGACCAGTTATAAATTGTATCATACTCTTTGTGATCAACAAAGATAGATTTGGTATCATCTTTGTTATAACAATAATATTAATTTATTTGTCTTGTTATGAAGACTAAAAATATTTTATTTGTGTTGTAGTTAAATGATTTGGAATAATCTTTGTTATCAATACTAACATTAAATTATTTTGTGTTTTAATTAAATGATTTGGAATAATCTTTGTTATCAGCGATAACATTAATTTATTTGTGTGGTAGTTAAATGATTTGTAAATATAACATCTAAAACGTTATCTAAACTTTTGAGGCTATGTGATTTATTTAAAGAATGTGAGAAGGATTTTGTGAAAAGAAACTTAGTGTTTGATAATAAAAAAATAGAGTATTTAGATTAAATATTTATGTATTTAAATTTTTTAAAGATAAATTTAATTTCTGGTGATAGAAATTTTAAATTTCACTTTTGAAATTTATCAATGGAAGTTTTATGGGATATGTCATTTTACTTTGGTATTAGGGAAAGTTTTATGGGTTATGTCATTTTACTTTGGTATCAGGGAAGTTTCATGCGTTGTGTCATTTCACTTTGTTATTGAATATAACTTAAAAGGATAATTAGAAGAAAAATGAGGAAAAACAAAAATATTATTATAATATCTTCATAGTTTAGTTAAATTTAACTTTGTTATTAAATATAACTTAAAAGGATAATTAAAATAAAAATGAGGAAAAATAAAAAATAATATTATAATATCTTCATAATTTATTATAATATCTTCATAGTTTAGCCCAATCACTCATATCTTCATAAGTTAGCACACTCACTTAAACACAAGTATCATTGAATTAAAAGTTAAGACATTATTAGATTTGAACTAATCTTATCTATAGCAACCTTGAGTATTAGATAAGAAAAGCAATGTGACATCAGCATAAAGACATGGGTTTCATTAATGACTTTCATTTTCTTAGATATCTTAAGGTTGATATTTGGTTCTTTTACAATGGATTTTTAAAATGGACATGTTTATTATAAGAAATGTTGTAAGATAGAGAACATTGTTTGTATTGTGTTGTGATAGAATATATATGTAATAAAATGAATTAGTGACAAAAACTTGTTATAATAAATGATGTACAACATAAAAGGAAAATCATTCACATAGGTGCATGTATGTACAAACATATGTGGAGGAATAATCAAGATAAATGATAGTTGTTATCATCAAAATCAATCGTTATTATTAAAATAAATTTCATCTAAAAGTATAGAGAATGCTCAAAATAAATTTTCTCTACAAATACAAAGAATGCTCAAGAATGTCATCCAATATTGTGGTCTATTACAATGAACTATGTCTACTACAAAATTCTTCCAATTGCTTTACAAGAATTTATTCACATTCCTAAAACATAACAATAGCTATAAAAGTGCACATTTTTTTTTGTCAATAATCTTAAGTCTTTATATTACTAATGAGAAGATAATGTAAAAAAATTTTACTGCTTGCCTTCCCATAGGGAAACTAGACCAACAACAAAACATAACACTTCCATTTTGAGTTTGCTTCATATATCTAATGTCGGTAATTAATAAAATGAAACAAAGATAACTTCTAATGCCACTATCTATCCTATTCTTCTTATTTAATCTACTATAAGGAGGTGGTAAACCCATGCCTCTCATGTAATTCAACAAAAGCACAAATGGAACATCATAAAAGACTTAGCTAATGGTTTTGCCTTCTACTACTGGAAATTGGGCCTGGGCATAGTCTAGATTGGACAAGTCCATACCAACTAGCTTATCTATAATCAAGTTCAACTTATGGTCGACCAACTTAACTTAGAGTTGCACATCGTCGATTTGCATGACAATTTATTGACGAGTTTCATGATGGTCCAACGAAACTTGACCCATCAAAGTCTTCAGATGCTAGTAAATATCCATTGTTTTCAAATACTATGAGGTCCTCCCTCAGATGGTGTCAGTATCAGGAATCCATAGGTTGGTGGTCTCCCTAACTACTTCATCAGGGATGAATCTCCTCAGGACATGAACATCTGCCTCGACCAGGTCTGTCTTTGTATGAATTTACGGAGGGGTGATAGAGCAGTAGGAGTCAGTTGATCTTTCATCTACGCCCACCAGGTGGAAGTCCGACCGAGTTTTGGGTCTGCATGAGGTGCCACCATGACCTCGGTGGGACGAGCTTCCTCTTGCTATATCAAATGAAAAGGGAAAGAAGAACACAAGATGTAGGAGAAGGGAGGTGGAGGAAGTGTCCACCGCAGGTGGAGCAGAGAATATGTGGAGGGAGGCAGGGATGACGAAGGAGAACAACCAAAGAGAAGCATAAAGAAATACATAGAGGGATGCATAGAACAAAGCCACCGAAAGACAGGAGCCATAAGTAGAGGTTGTTCCCATAATTGTTGAGGATATGTGATCCATAATATATTTGTAGATTGAAATGAATGCAGATTATTATAAAAATATGCGTAACACAAAATAACAGATATACAGTAAAACTAGTTTCTATTCAATAAGGAAATAAGCTGAAACTATAAAATGCAGTGGAAAGAATCTTACTAGAATGGTGGCAGCTTACCTCTGAGAAGATATGTGATGGCTGCACTGATTCAAAAGAAGATGATTAGAATGAGGATCTGAAGGCATTTTTACAATAAACAAGAATGTCAAAAACCCTAGACATCCAAAAAACCTAACCCTAGGAGATGAAGTGCCAAAAGTCATGTGGGCCCCGTTTGGGTAAGTTAGTACATCAATTTCCTGAGGTCGTAACTTTTGCATACGATCTCTGTTTTAGGAACACGATAGCCCATTGGAAAGGTCTATCCGAGGACTACACATTTTGGTGCTATTTATCCTAGGTCATTTGGATTGTGGTGAGCCCTAAAAAACATTGTTTAGGGCCCTCAAAATGGCCCTGCAAGTCAGGGACCCGAAAACTAGGGAAAAAACTACCAAAATACGAAACTGCCAAAATGAGCCAGTTGGAATAGGTGGGAGGCCACTGAAATCCATATGGATCAATCATCCCCCATTAGGAAGCAATGGTCTCCATTGCGTTGATTTCCCCCATCATATGAGGAAATTTCTGCTGAATTTGGCCTCGGGTGAACCACTTACCTTGGTGTAGGAGCTGCCCTGCTTTGACAACTCGATAAATTTGGATCCTTTGCTGGCGAGTGCCCTTAATCGGGTTGTCCACAATATGATCACTAGATGCATGTTGTATATAGTAGGTTTTGAGATCTATTGGTGTTAGTTGTTCTGCTATCTCTAAGGTGTCCAATAATGGTGGGAAATACAATTGAAGGATATCCACGTTGAACACTGGGTGCAAGCCAAGGAAAGGAGGAATGTTGAGCTCAAAAGAATTATCACCCATAACCTTGGTGATGGTGTACGACCCATAAAAGAGTGGGATAAGCTTCCAATGGGGTCCTATAAGGTTCTCTTTCTGTAAGTGCAACCAAACTTTGTCACCCACCTGAAACTTATGTGGCACCCGGTGTTGATCATGGTGTTGCTTGTACTTGTCATTGGACTTTTGTAGGATATCCTAAACATGTTGGTGGATGTGCTCGATCCACTCAATGAACCGGGTGGCTTTGTCAACTTCAATTGGAGTAGGAGATGAGTCAACTGAGGTGTCCACAAGGGTAGTGCAACATATATGGGACCCAATGGTTGGAATCCCAATCCCACCTGAAAGGGGCTATGTCCGGTTGAGCTATGTAGGGATCGGTTGTAGCTATGTTAAACATAGGGGAGAATCTCATCCCATGTGTGAGGGTGTTTGAAATCATACATGTGCAGGATATGCATGATCATTCGATTTACAACCTCGGTTTGGTCAACTGTTTGGGGGTGGAAGGCCGTGGATTTGGTAAGCTTGGTGTCCAACAGTGACCAGAGGCTTGACCAGAATATGCTGAGAAACTGACTGTCCCAATATGAGACAATGGTTTGTGGGATTCCAAAATGTACCCAGACTCATTCAAAGAAGAGCTTGGCAGTGGCCTTTGTTATGATTCTCTTATTGCAGGCGACCAGAATCAACATCTTAGAAAAGCGATCCACAACCACAAAAACACAGTCATTGCCCCGCTTGGTGGACAGGAGGCCTGACATGTAGTCCATTAATATGGATTTCCATGGCCCGCTAGGAGTAGGTAAAGGGGTGTATAGGCCCTATTTCTTAGTGGTCGGTTTGGCAATCATGCAAGCAGTGACGGACTTGATATACTTGCTGACCTCTTGTCGAAGTTTTGACCAGTAGAAATGTTTCTGCAACATTTCCACTGTCTTTTCAATGCTGAAGTGTCTTGCCACCCGACTGTAGTGGGCTTCCCAGATCAGCTTCACTTGCTCACTTGATGGAACGCAGATATGGCTGAGATGACACAACAACCCATCATGAAGATGTAAATTAGCGACAATTGCATTTGTGCCCAACATTTGGTAGGTGGAGGTGAAGTCTAGCTCTGTGTCATAGAGTTGGGGCCATCCATAGGTCTCATGGCCGCAAGAGTCTAGAACCATGGTGAATGATCCAGATTTTATGAGAAGAACGAAATGAATACAGATTATTAACAGGTGCTTAACAAAAAATAACAGAGATACAGTAAAAAATGTTTTCTATTCAATAAAGAAATAAGCTGAAACTGTAAAATGCAGCGGAGACAAGCTTGTTGGAATGGTGGTGACTTATCTCTGAGAAGAGATGTGACGGCAGTGCACATTCACAAGAAGAAGGTTACAACGAGGCTCTAAAGGAATTTTTACAATAAGCAAGAATGCCAAAAATCCTAGACATCCAAAAACCTAACCCTAGGAGATGAAGCGCCAAAAGTCATGTCGGCCCCATTTCGGTAAGTTAGTACATCAACTTACCGAGGTCGTAACTTTTGCATACGATCTCCATTTTAGGCGTGTGATAGCTCGTTGGAAAGGTATTGTCGAGGAGATTCATTTTGGGGGCTCAATCATTCCTTTGGATATCATTGAGGAG
>SNQJ01S0043247.1:95419-107802 GCA_010110895.2 Picea sitchensis
AGAGACTATTAGTGAGGGAACAAAAGGCCCTCTCATGTGGGATTCACTTTGTTGACCAATATTTTTTCACAATCATTCACAAAGGGGGGTTTAAAATTGTGGAAAATAAAGTCAATATTTTATAGGTATTGGGAGGGGGGATGTGGGGTATCATGGGGTATAATACCTCGGTTTTGAGTCCCCATATTTATAATGTATTTTTTTTATTTGATGAAAGGATGGAGTTCCTAAACAATTAAAAGGGGTTGAAGTGCCTAAGAAATGTAATACTTTGAACATTGCAAATAATAAAATACATCATTGGCTCCAAGTCAGACAAAGACAAGAATTATTTTGGGCTATGATTCCACGAGAGAGGGGGGGATAAAGGGGCTAACTATTTTATTATAATTTTATTCACCATCTTGATTTTAATTGAGAAAAGTGGTTACATGATATTCTTGGGGGGAAGGCCATGTGGTTCTTGATTCCATTAAATTATATAAACCTCTCTTGTGGGATGTTTAAGGCTTCTTCTCCATTTTTCAATCTATTATTTGATTCATTTGTCTGGGTTATTGGTGGGAACATGGGAATGAAATTTTGAAGATAGAAGTCATTGTTTTGTTGGATGTAGTAATTGTTGGTGTATTACATCCATGAAATGGTGCCTATAAGCCTGAGGTGTATTCCCATGTGCTAAACTTGGTTCACATTTGTGAGTCCTGAGAGTCCCTACATGGAGATTCTGGACCAGATGCACTGGAGCCCTGGAAAAAAGTGGATATCCCGAGGGATTGTGTGGTAGTGAAGGGGGTTCATTGTCTTTGGGTTATGAAGGATGGGGAGAAGAGAGTTGGTGTACTTTGGATTACCGTGTGTTGAGAAACATGTGAGATATTGAGTGTTGATTGGTTTGGGAAGTTGAGTGTCACTCCAGAACCCATCCTTGTGGATTCATAGCCCTGGGTCGAGGGTGACCTACTATTGAGACTTGGAACAAATGCGTTTAAGGTTGGGTGGAACATCCTTTGTCTGCAACTAGTTGGTGATTGGTTTTATATAAGATAAGTTATCTCTTTCATGGTTTCCTTCGATTGCATATTTATTTTTGCTATGTATTGATTATTATCTATGAGATATGTATCTTTAATGTTCCTTCTTGCTAGTTATGGTTGTGCATGGCATGTTTAAGCATTCTTTTTAAATTTATCACGAGTCTTAATTATTGCATGTACTGCTTTTGCATTTCTTTCACACTTATTTATTAATGTAACATCCCGCTCTGACACACTGAGCTAACTTATTCTTTGAGGACACTTGCTCGCAAGTGATCTGGATTATTATGCTATTAAAAATTTTGATTTTGATTATGAGGCGTTATGGTTGATGACATGTTGTTTTACTACATTGACATAGACATGTGCTATTGACTCGGTTTTACTGAGTGTGCAGGGTTTTGGACCTTGAGGATGCAGAGGCATTGATGGAACCCCTTGGACACCGGATCGAGTCAGGGAGTGTGCCATTGGGGGTTTGATTGTTTTACTGTGATATTATTGCATCTAACTAGATGATATGATGTGGATATGTTCTGACATGATTTTTTGATGATGCAGGCTAATGGTAGCTTGCCGGACAGACTCACATATGGAGTAAAGGGGTCACACATGACTACTAGAGATGATGAGGGAGAGGTGTGGATAGTAGCCCTGCCACAACCTACTAGCACTCCTGCAATGGCTCAAACTATAGGTTAAATATTACCTAGTTCGAGAGGACCCACGATGCCGTGAGGGCAGACTGCGATAGTCGCTCACGATGATTCTAAGGCGCTCGTAATAAGACATGGGCCTTATTCCTTAGAGGCCCTTAGTCTCCCACAAGTTCACCTGGCGGAGTGGTGACTCCAGGGGTTATTGATGTCTACCAATCAGTTAAGAGGCGAGTGACACCTTTGGAACACGTAGTGCGTCATGAAGGGCACGTCGAGCAAGGGAATAGACGAGGCAAGTGGCACCCTTGGAGCAAATAGTGCGTCCTGAAGGGCATGTTGCGCAAGGGAACAGGTGAGGCGAGTGGCACCCTTGGAGCACCTAGTGTGTCCTGAAGGGCACGTAACGTTGTTGATGATAGAGGGATGAACCTAGATGGGGTACTCTAGATGTTGTGATGTCATACGCCTTTTTGTGTGTTATTAACCCTAAAATTTTGTTGTTGGCGTAGCCTTTTTCTTCCACTGTGCGTTTTATACCTTGCTGAATTTTCTTCATGCCTTGGCTGATAAAACCTCTGCAGACATTTCAATGACCTTCCTTGGTTCTATGCGTTCTCCTACTGTGATTTATGCTTTTACATTTACCTGTGTTTTTATGCATGAAGAGATAAATTTGCTCTGCTTTGGGGATATCAAGGAGTTGATTACTCGACATTTCTTGGCCCGACCAATTTATATATATTAACATTGTTTTTCTTTTATCTAGACAATTGTTTATTACCATTCTAGCCGTAATTATTTTGAGTAACAAAAAATTGACTTATAATGATGAGTGGTGTGGGTATTCTATCTTTGCAAAAGGATGACTGCATGTCGGCATTTTTTTTATATGCTATTCGGGCATTGGGCAACCCGTGGATTTCCATCTGCATTTCATATTGGCATTCTAAAGATGAAAAAAAAAAAATTAAATTCTAAATGGGCGTTATTGTACACTGATTTGGATAAATGCTTGTGTCACTTCTCAGTCTGAGTTGAATGGTATGCTAGTTTGGAAACGAAATAAAAACTGTGTCTGATATTTGACTCTACTTAGTTTCGAAATCAATAAAATCTGTGTCTGCCATAGATCCATGCATGGCATACATGTTCACTAGCATGATACCTATGGAAATGCTCTGGTCAAACCGATTATGAGCATGTGGCCATGGATTGCTTTCCCTTTGAGAGTGCTTCCATGTTTGGCATAACACTGCAAGAGGGAAGCGTAAATTTTTGAAACGATTGGATTACTGTTGTCTATATTTTGCAATGCCTCCTTGATTATGTATTCCTTTCTTTAGTGCCATGTTCTTTTGAATCCCATCTGGAGGTTATGTGGGTTGTCTGCTAAAATCAAGGGCAAGCATTGGACCGTATTGGTCTTCGTACCTTGAAGAATCGAACCCTTCTTGATGTATTGTATGCAATTGTAAAATCGGGGGATGATGCCATTGATATATTGCATTGAATTTGAGCGTAAATTGGTGGTACTTTCCATGCTTGGACATCGTTTTTATTACCCTTATTCTCACAGCCTCCGTGACAACAACGTTTTTTTTTTACAGCTTGTTAAGTCCTGGGAAGATACCAATCCAGTCAAGTGTTACACCTGGAGTTTCCAATACCCCTCCATGATCATGTAGCGTTTTAGTCCTTGGACGGACATGAATTTTACTCCCTGGCTCCTCCCTTGTGGATGACTATTTGGAGCCTTAGTGGAACCCAACTCACCCTCTAAAACTTCAGCTGGTGCTGCTGGAACGACCAGTCCTGACTTCTCTTGGTGTAACGTAAGGGCACTGCGATTTTATAGTAGACATTTGACTTCGTTAAACTATCCTTGCCTGTGATCCCGATTTGAAGCCCCCTTTATTGACGGGATTTAGCTGCCTCAGACAGTGACTTGGAAACCCTTCCTTTATTGACGTTTTTTTTTAAAAGAGGAAAAAAATTAATAAATAAAATAGTTGGATGTGCATTTCAGTTATGACCTGAGTGATATAGATTTTTAAACTGTAAATTTTCTTTACTTATAATTTACTTACATAAATGTCTCTTCTGTCTACTGTAACTTACTAGTCTACTATTTATCAACCCCTTTTTACTTAACGCCCTTAAAATGTCTCTACTGTCTGTGTTTCAATTTATTAAATGACAGCGATATAATATGCTTAGTGTAGCAATATCAATGTTGGACGACTATCTTCTAACAGACTTAGTTTTACCGTTAGAATGTGTTACCACTGTTGGGCGTAGATCACTTATTGGGTAGAATTGTGGACAAGCAAATTAAATATTTCGATGTTCGTCCTAAGCAAAAATACTTGGGTTGTATTTTTGTATTATTAAAAGGGTATAAGGTTTTTGAGGCGAGATTTCAAAGCTATAGTTTATATTTAGATTCTAATGTCAGATATGTCATTTTTTTTGGTTCAATAAAATACCTTTTTAATTATTCTTAAAAACCTATGAGATTTGGATTTTTATTTGGAGGTATGTAGTCAAAGTTATACCTTCTTTAGATAATACATTCATTGGATTCCCTTATTGTAACAATGGAGAGTGTAAGTGTGTAATATGCGACCTTATATAAAATAACATAGTTTTCAACATGGGCGTGAATGAAGTGGTTCAATGTCTACCTTATGTAAAATACTTTAAGGGCTGACCTTAATTAGTCTTGAAGGATTTATAGAATCGTTTATTGTGGAGTGTAGTGTCCTTGATGATCTTGATTTATCATTATCTTTGTCAGGCTTGGACTTGTTGTTTGGGGTGGGATGTAGACACCTCCTTGTTCCTCAGAATAGTCGCCAGCCCTGAGACCTTAAATGGTCAAAATCGATGGGAACTTGGGCTTGAGTGTTGCTTATGTGTCATGGAGGTCCTAACCATTGCAGGGTAGGATGGGCGGATAGTTAGTCTTATTTTTTGTCGGTTGATTGTCGGTCATTGCTTCCAGATGCTTGATGTGCGTCTTAGGTCGTTGTGTTGTTGTCACAGTTGTATGCGTCATGTTCATCGTCATGTTGCGACATAGAGTATAATGTCTTTATTACCCTTGTACACCCGCACACACAAAAAAAAAATATTGCACTTGTTATGAGAGGTTGATGTCGTGACGAACGAGAGGTTGTTACAATTAAGTAATGGTCATCATAAATTTGTTCTTAGTTCAAGAAGTGTGATCTTGGATTAGAATCTTGAAATCCATTCTTAAGATGAGATCTTGCAATAACATGACCCAACATGATAGTGGTTGGGCACATTACAGAGTGGAATTAGAGCATTCTTGGGGAGAATTTTGGAGTAGCATGGCCCATCCTAGTGGCTAGGTATGCCGAAGAGTGGTATCAAAGAGACATGTTACAGCATCGGGCCTTAAAGGCCCGCTACATGATTACTTTGCTATGGGGAAAAAAAATGTTGCATGAGGACATTTGTTGGAAATAGTCTTTGAATCAATAAATATAAAGGGAGTAGAGAATACCCCTATATGTTGAGGAGTGTTTGAGTACAAAGAAGACTATGCATTTTTAAATTTTGCAAGAGTTCTATGTGAAATAGATTTGGGACTACACAAGATTAAGGGAATTGGAGTGATGTAAAGATGGACGGATCTCACTACATAAATGAGCAGTGTCAAGTTGGGAAGGAAGGTCCCGGTTTCTCAGGTCGAAGTGAATGGAGANCTTTCCCTTTGAGAGTGCTTCCATGTTTGGCATAACGCTGCAAGAGGGAAGCATAAATTTTTGAAACAATTGAATTATTGTTGTCTATATTTTACAATGCCTCCTCTATTATCTATTCCTTGCTTTAGTGTTGTGTTCTTTTGAATCCCATCTAGAGGTTATGTGGGTTGTCTTCTAAAATCAAGGGCAAGCAGTGGACCATATTGGTCTTTGTACCTTGAAGAATCAAACCATTCTCGATGTATTGTATGTAATTGTAAAATCGGGGGACGATGCCATTGATAGATTGAACTGAATTTGAGTGTAAATTGGTGGTACTTGCCATGCTTGGACATCATTTTTATTACCCTTATTCTCACAACCTCCATGACAACAACATTATTTTTTTACGGCTTGTTAAGTCTTGGGAAGATACCAATCCAATCAAGCATTACACTTGGAGTTTCGAATCCCCTTCCATGATCGTCTGGCGTTTTAGTCCTTGGACAGACACGACTTTTACTCGTTGGCTCCTCCCTTGTGGATGATTGTTCGGAGCCTTAGTGGAACCTGACTCACCCTCTAAAACTTCAGTCAGTGCTGCTGGAACAACCAATCCTGACTTCTCTTGGTGTAACATAAGGGTACAGCGATTTTATAGCAGACATTTGATTTTGTTAAACTATCCTTGCCTATGATCCCGATTTGAAGCCCCCTTTCTTGACGAGATTTAGCTGCCTCAAACAGCGACTTGGAAACCCTTCCTTTATTGAAGTTTTTTTTTTAAAAGAGGAAGAAATCAATAAATAAAATAGTTGGACGTGCATTTCAGTTATGACTTGAGTAATATAGATTTTTAAACCTTAAATTGTCTTTACTTATAATTTACTTACATAAATGTCTCTTCTCTCTGCTATAACTTACTAGTCTGCTATTTATCAACCCCTTTTTACTTAACGCCCTTAAAATGTCTCTACTGTCTACGTTTCAATTTATTAAATGACAACGATATAAAATGCTTAGTGTAGCAATATCAATGTTGGATGGTTATCTTCTAACAGACTTAGTTTTACCATTAGAATGTGTTACCACTGTTGGGCGTAGATCACTTATTGGGCGGAATTGTGGACAAGCAAATTAAATATTCCGATGTTCGTCTTAAGAAAAAACACTTGGGTTGTCTTTTTGTATTATTAAAAGGGTATAAGGTTTTTGAGGCGAGATTTCAAAGCTATAGTTTGTCTTTAGATTCTAATGTCAGATATGTCATTTTTTTTGGTTCAATAAAATACCTTTTTAATTATTCTTGAAAACCTATGAGATTTGGATTTTTATTTGGAGGTATGTAGTCAAAGTTATACCTTCTTTAGATAACACTTTCATTGGATTCCCTTATTGTAACAATGCAGAGTGTAAGTGTGTAATATGCGACCTTATATAAAATAACATAGTTTTCAACATGGGCCTGAATGAAGTGGTTCAATGTCTACCTTATACAAAATACTTTAAGGGTCGACCTTAATTATTCTTGAAGGATTTATAGAATCATTTATTGTGGAGTGTAGTGTCTTGGATGATCTTGATTTATCATTAGCTTTGTCAGGCCATGACTTGTTGTTTGGGGTGGGATGTAGACACCTCCTTGTTCCTCAGAACAGTTGCCAGCCCTGAGACCTTAAATGGTCAAAATCGATGGGAACCTGTGCTTGAGCATTGCTTATGTTTTCTGGAGGTCCTAACCATTGCAAGGTAGGACGGATGGGTAGTCTGTCTTATTTTTTGTTGGTTGATTATCATTCATTGCTTTCAGATGCTTGATGTGCATCTTAGGTCGTTATGTTGTTGTCATAGTTGCATGCATCATGGTCGTTGTTGTGTTGCGACGCAGAGTATAATTTCTTTATTACCGTTGTACACCCACACACAAAAAAAAAAATAGTGCACTTGTTATGAGAGGTTCAAGTCATGACGAATGAGAGGTTTTTACATATGGTATCAGAGTGGGTTCAACCTGCGGCTTGGTCTCGCTACGGATTTCATTGATATTATTGATTATATTTGATGTAGGAGCATCCCTCATGACAAGAAAAACCAACGTGGAAGCAGAAGACAGCTGGAAGACGTCCAACGCAAGTTTTTGAATTTTTAAATTTTCCATTGAAGTTGATGTGCTGAATATAAATGAGATCATTTAATTTAGGTGCCTTGGTAAGAATGTAATCAGACCTTGAGCCATACATTCTCATTTGAGATAGACAAATGCATTTATAGTAGTAGTTGCAGGTAGATAGAATTGAATTCTTAGATTAGACAATTCGAGAAGGAAGAGGGAAATCGGATATAGACACCCTCATTTGTATCATTGTAGGAGGAGCAACAAAAGAGTTAGAAGAGTCTAGAGCATAGGAGAATAGCAGAGAGTTGTAGAAGAACACCCATGTATAGATCTTGACTTTATAGAAAAAATTGATTCAGACTCATGGCTGTTGCGTTACTCTCTGTGTATGTGTGTTGAATGCTCTGCTTATGAATATTTCTTCCTGTTATGCACTTGTTGTTATGTTGAGTGCATGATCTTGTGTGTCGATATTTAAGTCTGAGAGGAAGGGAATGCGTTACAATCATTTCTCTGTTTGAGCAAGGATTCCGGCAAGGAGTGCAGTTGAAGTCGTCTACAAGGAGTGCGTTGACAGAAGGCTCAGAAAGATAGCTTTTGTTCTCATTCGTTGTGAAGGTGCAGTTAGGCATCAAGCCGTGCAAGGAGTGCGCAGGCTAAGGAGGGTCTCAGTAATGAAACTGAGTAGAAATTTGGAGGATTGTTGTTGCGGGATAGCGCAGAGTCAAAGGAAGCTCGAACAGTTGAAGTGTTCGTAGGTTTGCCGCAAGGGGTGCGTGCAAAGAACCTCGTTGAGGTTGAAGAAGTTTAGCAAAGCTCAGGAAGGATAGACCTCTGAGTCATTGAAGATCAGTGTAGATAAGTGTGACTTGAAGTTAGGGAGAAGCATCGCAGGTTGGCGAAGCAGCGAAGGAATCTCGTGGGGAGATACCTTTTTTTTCTCATTTCGTGGGTTACACAAGGGAGAACGGATAGTCGAAATCATATGAGGAGATTTCGCGAAGTTTCAAGGATCTTCAGATCTTGCAGAGGTGCAAGGAGGTTATGATGAGAAGATTTTGAAGAGGTGAAAGCGCAGGAGAGACAGAGCCGTCGATTCAGAGTCACAAGAGTCGTCAGATCTACACATGATCTCGTGTATCAGGGACTCGGAAGTGGAAGCTCCAAAGTTGTGCAGCAAGAGCAGCGAGAGCGTGAGACGCGATATCCCTACAAGATCAGAGTCATTCGTTGTGGAGGACGCGTGTAAGGAGATTCTCTCATCTCGCAAGCTCGGACATTTGAGGTCCGAAAAATAAGTCTGTTAGCTTCGCGAGTGGCGAGGTGGCGAGAAGGCCAGGAGCCGTCCATCTGAAGAAGATAGGGGGTAGAGATCTAGATATCTCACGAACTCGAGAGTTCGCAAGTTGAAGACCCACGTATTGGTCACTCCAGGTCACGAGGGGCGATGTTGCGAGAAGACAGGAGCCGTCCATCTAAGAAGGATAGGTGTCATAGATCTAAGGGTCTCGCGAACTTGGAAGCTCGCAGAGTGAACGCCCAAGTGTTTGGCGTTAAAAGTCGCGAGACGCAAGGTCACGAAGCAGCGAAGTGGCGAGAGGCTAGGAGTTTTCCATCTAAGAAGGACAGGTGGCAGAGATCTGAATATCTCGCGAACCTCAGGAGCTCACGGGGTGAAAGCCCAAGTGTTGGGCATTGCAAGTTGCGAGGACACGAGTGGCAAGAGAAGGACAGTCGTTGGATCTAGAACATGGGAGGACCGTTGGATCCGCATGTGGGATCGGGTCTCGGGACCTCGCAAGAAAATGTTTGAGAGTTTGGCTACGGGGATTGTGAGGTTGCGAGAGGTGATATCCCGACAGCTGGAGAGCAGTGTGGGCCATAGCGGAGTGTGAGTGGAATACAGGTGGCACCAGCCTCAGGATCTCACCGCGAGAAGTCCCGAAGTATTGGCGTTAGGATTCGTGAGTCGCGAAGTGTCGAGGGAAGAGTTGTGTGGACGTGTGGCAAAGTATAATGTGTGACCGCGTGGTCAACGGTTGGACACATGTTTCTTGGAGACAGAGCTAGCATTCCGTCAAATTCTCGCATCTCGAGGATTCAGGGAACAAGAGGGTAAAAACTCGACAGTTCAACCTACGAGGTCACGAGTAGCGAAATCCCTCGGGAGAAGTCAGCGAGTTGATTGACCATCGGGTCTCGGGGATCCAAGAGCCAGCGGTCAGTAACGAACTCACGAAGCCGTGAGTTTCGATCCTCCGAAAGTAAAGGAGGGAGGATCGTGCTGAAGAGAATCTGTGGGTGCAGATTTCCCGATAGGGAAATAGAAGGACTTTAGAGTTCTTCGGGCCTAAGGAAGAGAAGGTCCTATGAGAGAAGACGTGCCCACGTGGGTGGCGTGCCTGCGTCAAGTGGTATCAGAGCTATATTCTTTTCTGTATATTTCAGGCAAAAGAGGCAGGAGATAAAGAGCACTCTAATACACATGTCAAGTGGTATCAGAGCTATATTCTTGTCTATATATTTCAGGCAAGAGAGGCAGGAGATAAAGATCACTCTGATACACACGTCAAGTGTTGTCAGAGCTTAGAAAATCTTCTTTTCTTTCTGTATCAGAGAACAAGGATAATTCACCATGCCGCCAAGGAGAAGAGGTAGATAATCACCTGATCTAGAGGAGGAAAGGGAATTGTCCAGAGGAAGAGAAATGTCCAGAGACAGAGATAGGCAAGTACAGAATCTAGACATGGAGAGAGGAATGCGAAATCTTCATGCCAGAATGGAGGACATGGAGATAAGACAAAGGAGAAATGTTGATGAAGGAGATATCAGTGAATCTGAGGATGAAGGTGATGTTGGACATGAAGAAGAAGAAATCCCAGCAGAAGATGCAGCCAATGAGCATTTAATTAAGGCTATCGCTCGGATGAGTTCGAAAACAAAGATGGACATTCTAGCTTATGAAGGGAGTCTGGATGCAGAAGAGCTGCTAGACTGGATTAGAGCTCTTGACACTTACTTCGATTATGAAGACATCGAAGATGCCAAGAAGGTTAGACATGTTTTCATGAGATTAAAGGGACATGCAGCTTTGTGGTGGGATGAACTACAAGCTGACAGGTGTTGCCAAGGCAAGCAAAAGATTAAGAACTGGGACAGGATGATTGCAAAGATGAAGGCAAAATTTATTCCCAGGGATTATCAAATTTCTCTGTTCAGGAGGATGCAGAACCTAAGACAAAAGCTGATGATAGTGAAGGAGTATACTGAGGAATTTTATAGGTTGAATAGCAGAGCAGGTCATTGCAAAAGCAATGACGAAAAGGTGGCCAGGTATCTAAATGGCCTGAGGTATGAAATTCAAGATGAACTAAATTTGGCAACCATCCAAATGGTGGAAGATGCGTACCAATTGGCTCTGAAAGTGGAGGAGAAGCTGAGCCGCAAACAAAGTCAGAGGGGCAGAGGCAGAAGTCAGCCCAAAGGCAAATCAGTTACCCAAGATAAATACCAGAAGCCCAAGGATGACTGGAAGAAACCTCAGACTCAACCAGAGAGAGGTGGAACCTCACAGAGAGGGCGATATGCTGAGCAAAGAGAACAACATACTGAGAAAAGAGGAGGATATGCTGATAATAATAGATTTCCTCGTACCAGAGGTAGAGGAAGAGGAAGAGGTGGAGTAATCACATGCTTCACATGTGGAAAAAATGGGCACAAGTCATTCGAGTGTCCAGAGAAAAAGAGAGAAGCTGGAGAGACTCACATTGTTGAGGCATAGAGGTGAGATGTTGAGGCAGAGTACGTTGAAGGCGAAAGATCACTGATGATGCGAAAAGTCCATTTGACACCAGAGAAGGAGATGAAGAAATCAGCGCAGAGGAACAGTCTTTTTAGGACTGCTTGCAAGACCAAGGGTTGGGCATGCAAAGTCATCGTGGATAGTGGAAGCACTGATAATCTCGTTTCAACCGAGATGTTGGAGAGGCTAGAGCTGGAGACAACTGATCATCCCAGTCCATACAAAGTTTCATGGCTACAGAAGGGACATCAGGTAGATGTCACTAAACAGTGCTTAGTTGACATTAAGATAGGAGGATATAATGATAAGATTTTATGTGATGTTATTCCCATGGATGTCTGTCATTTATTGCTGGGAAGACCATGGCAATATGATAGAAATGTAATTCATAATGGGAGAAAAAATACATATACACTGGAGAGGAATGGGAGAACTCATATGTTGTGTCCAATTGAAGATAAAGAGGTGAAGTTGGAGGCAAACAACACAGTACTTCTCATGAGTGGGAAGGAACTTCTTACAGAAGTTAAGAATAAGGAGGATCCACAATTCTTATGGTCAGAAAACTGAGAATTGTTCTGACTAGCACAAGAGTGGATGATTTACCAGAAGAAGTTTAGGAATTGCTAGAAGAGTTCGTTGATATTGTAGTGGATGAATTACCTCGTTCATTACCACTAATGAGGAGAGTGAGTCACCATATAGATCTCATACCAAGAGCTAGTTTTCCAAACAAAGCCGCGTACAGATTGACGCCGCAGGAGAATGAAGAGGTTAAAAGATAGGTCCAGGAGTTGTTGGGCAAAGGCTTGTTCAGGGAAAGCTTGAGTCCATGTGTTGTTCCAACAGTACTCAGTCCGAAGAAAGATGGAGGTTGGAGGATGTGCATTGATTCAAGGGTGATAAACAAGATAACTATCAGGTATAGATTCCCATTGCCAAGAATGGATGATTTGATGGATTGCTTAAGTGGAGAATTTTTTTTTTTTCAAAGATAGATTTGAAGAGTGGATATCATCAGATTCGTATGAGAGAAGGTGACGAATGGAAAACAAC
>SNQJ01S0043247.1:116801-126965 GCA_010110895.2 Picea sitchensis
CACATAAAATTCTCAGGATGGGGTACTATTGGCCCTCACTCTTCAAAGATGCAAAGAAATATGTCTGGGCCTATGATAGATGCAAAAGAGTAGGCCAACCTAATCATAGAGATGAAATTCCATTAAACCCCCAGATAGTACTTGAACCATTCGAAATATGGGCCTTAGACTTTGTAGGACCCATCAACCCCCCATCCAATCAAAAAGTTTACATAGTGGTCTGCACAAACTACATGACTAAATGGGTGGAAGCCAAAGCACTCCATAGAGCGACCGAAGAAGAAGTTATAAATTTCTTATTTAAAGACATCTTCATCAGATTTGGAGTCCCAAGAGAATTAGTTACAGATGGAGGACCCCCTTTCACTTCTCATGGTTTCAAAGCCACCCTTCAAGAATATCATATTCAACATAGAATGACTACAACATACCATCGACAAGCCAATGGCTAGGTGAAAATCACAAACAAAGTAATAGAAGCCATTCTCACAAAAACAGTGAAGGAAAATAGAAAGGATTGGTCCTACAGGCTCCCCGAAGCACTATGGGCCTACAAAACTACCTGGAGAAATACTACAGGATTCTCTCCCTATGAATTAGTATATGGAAAGAGTGTTGTATTTCCTATGGAATTTGAAATAAAAACCTTAAGGACTGATTTAGCTATAAACCTTGATTTAACCGATGCACAGACAGCTAGGTTGCAGCAGCTTAATGAATTAGAGGAGAAAAGACTAGATGTCATTCAGCATACAACCATAATTCAACAACAAAGATCAAAATGGCATGACAAAGCTATTAAGAACAAGCAGTTCCAAAAAGGTAATTGGGACCTACTGTATGACTCTCGGTTCAAAGAATTTCAAGGGAAACTGTGTACAAGATGGCTTGGACCTTACGAAGTAGACATTGTTTTCCCCAATGGAACAATAAGTCTCCTCACAATCGATGACTCCAAAACTCCATTACTTGTAAATGGTCATCGGCTCCATCTGTACCAGCGCCCTATTTCCAAAGAATATTTTAAGGCCACATGCATGGCAAACTCCCATTACCTCTTCTTAGAGGGGGCTTCTACCCCTCATTGCAATTAATTCTTTTAAGTTAATTTTTTTTTTTTTAGTATTAGATTAGATTTTTTTTACTAATAATCCATGTCAAGAAATACCATGTTACAATCGATTTTTGCAGATTCCCGATCGAAGCACAGGCCACTAGGAAAGGACGATCCTACTTCATAAAGAGACAAGCTTTCCCGATGTTGAAACACCACTGTTCAACACTTTTGACTTTCCTCTGTTGCTGAAACACCACTGTTCAACACTTTTGACTTTCCTCCGATGCTGAAACACCATTGTTCAACACTTTTGACTTTCCTATGTTACTGAAACACCACTGTCAACAATTTGTTTCCTTTTCTTCATGATTGAAACACCACTATCAGCAACCCCACACCCCCATCACTATTCAGCAACCTTTTACCACTTTCCCCCATTTCCTCATAGACGAAACAACACCAACTAGAAATTGTTTCGCCTTTTCTTTTCTGTTGTTGAAACACCATTGTCAGCAACTTTTCATAATTCTCCCCATTTCCAAATCACTATAGTCTGGCAATTCCTCACTTTCCTCATAGACGAAACAACATTGTCCAGCAATTGTTTCACCTTTTCTATTATGTTGCTGAAACACCATTGTCAGCAACTTTTCATCATTCTCCCCATTGCTGAAACACCATTGTCAACAACTTTTCATCATTTTTCCCATTACTGAAACACCATTCACAACAACTTTTCACCTTCTCCCTATTTCCAAAACACTACAATCTGGCAATTCCTCACTTTCTTCATCAACAAAACAACACCGTCCAGCAATTGTTTTGCCCTATTCTTTTTTGTTGCTAAAACACCAACTTTTCAACATTATCTGTCAGCAAGATTTTATGCTCTCATACTATAGTTCGTCCTTCCAGTTAGCAAATCCTTGATACAATTCATCTAATAAATCAAAATTCTCTGCCACGACTACTGCAGAAATACCATGGACAGGCATTATATTTTGTTTGCAGCACGAATCAGAAGGTAGGGCGAGGTATGTAAATTTTATGTAATACAGTTAAGCTATAGTTAATGAGAAGATTCCAAATCATTATGACCACTCGAGTGCAATCATTATTAGCCGCACTTGATGGGAGGGGAGGACATATCAAACCTTTTATACCATCATTTCACACGAATTCACCACCGCCATTCCTATTTCACCACCCTTTCGCGTATTTTACCACCATTTGCATACCTTCACTCAGAAAACTCACTCTGTGCAGAAGCTATTACTCAAACTCTTTGACGGTGTATTTTACCAAGATGGTAGACATGGGAGGCTCTGTTATACGGAACGAACCCACCATGACAGCCCTGTTAGAACATTATCTAGTAGCTTATCAAATCTTTCAGCAGGCAGGATGGCTCAGTTATTTTCAGAGACTACAGGGGTATGATGAACAACAAGTCATGCAATTCGCTCAAAACCTTCAGGAAGACCATTCTATTGTTCAAGGGTTCTGAATTTGAGTAATAGAAGAGGATATAGCATAGGTCTTAGGCCTCCCTACCAATGGCATTCGCATGTTCAGCCGTAAACATATCATTCGAAATGCGCAGCAAAACTTCTTCTTGCCAGAAGAACAAATTGAATTTAAAGTTCGGGGTGTTCGACTCAGCTCGTTGCCACCCCCATGGATGGAAGTTGCAAGATTTGTCAAACATTACCTGACCTGCGAGGTCCGATACCAGGTAGTTTACCAGCATGAATTTCTTCTGTTGTCTCATTTACAGTATAATAGACGAGTGAATATTCCTTATTATTTGTTGGGTTGTCTGAAAAATATGGCGCATTACTGCAGAAAGGCTAAAGATCCCACCCTTTCACTCACTGATCACCGTCTTGTCCAACTGTTCATCCAAAGGGGTTTTTCCCAACAAAACCCTCCACTAAACAACCCACCCATAAACCCCCAAGAAGCTGCCAAAATTCCTGAAAACCTCCAGGAACAGCAACCCCAAAACCCTGCGGAACCAATCAGTCCAATTAACCCCCCTACCATACCAAGATCTCCTCATACTTTACCAGAATCATCCACTCCCGCCCTTCATATTCTGAGTGATGATTCTGAGCCGGACAATCCCCCCTGCCCCATCATTGAGGAAAAATCCCCATGTAAACGAAAGCAGATTCCCTTCTTTCTGCCCTTCTTACAAAGAAAACGAACACGGGCCTCAACAAGAACAGCTATTATTTCCACTACCCTAGACCCCCAACCCATCCTACTAATACCCCGTACACCTCCAACCCCCCAAATCCTGGAATTTTTGCCTATTCCACCTACGGGCACTGAAACATAAGAACTAGATGCCCAGGATGTTGTGACATCATCTGTCTCAAATAAAGTAGCTGAAACACAAGAACCAGCTACCCATTCTGTAGCTGAAACACAAGAACCAGCTACCCATTCCGTAGCTGAAATAAAAGAACCAACTACCCATTCCGTAGCTGAAACACAAGAACCAGCTACCCATTCTGTAGCTGAAACACAAGAACCAGCTACTCATTCAGTGGCTGAAACACAAGAACCAGCCATAGATGCTACACAAGAACCAGCTATGGCTGAAACACAAGAACCAACTGCTGATATTGACACTGAGATACAGGAATCAGAGGTCTGGGGTGCTGCAACATTACTCTCCTTACATCAAGAAGATGAAACACAAGAAGTAACTGCCAATCCTGTAGCTGCTCCAAAAAAACCAGCTAGTGCGACTGTGACTGCTACACAAGAACCAGTCACCTCTCAACCAAAACCAACAATGGCCTCTGTATTAGAAGAAAATGAGTTTTAAAAGTTTGAATTGGAGGCATACAAGCAAGAACTAGCTAGGGCAAAGGAAGCATACGAGAAGGAGATTAATTTATACACCCTAGCTCGTATAGCAACCATGTCAGAAGGGACTACAACAGAGAGCCCATGTAAAGAATATATATGTTGTCATGTGGGGATATTTACTATCAAGTAGGATATAAGGTAATTCAAGTCCCAATGCCAGGAGCTCCCCCTACTCCTTCAACATTTGTAGTCAAAGAAGAAGAACCTGTTGTTACACAAGAACCAACTATAGCTGTCACACAAGAACCAGCTACAGCTGAAACACAAGAACCAATAGGACCTCCCAAGATTAAGACTGAGCCCTGCATTATAAAAATTGAAACTCCTGATTTTGTGAACAAGGTTGTATAGACAACGCCTATTGAGGAATTTACACCTCCCAGCCAGATCAATCTCCACACTTTTGTGGAACAATCTACTCAGACCTTACCTCACCCCACTACTTGCAATGCTGAAACACAGACTCATCCATGGGATGAGTAGGCAGTAATACAAAAATGGAAGAAAGAGTATGTTGCAACACAGGCCAAAAGCCTGCAAGAGCACAGACAAATCTGGATAAATCATACCTACTCAAATTGGGAAGCTTTAGACCAGACACGCCAGGAAGATTGTGCCCTTAAGAAACATAACAAAGAGTTGAAAAATTGGCCCTGGTATTTGACTTGGCACAAAAGCTATTGGCCACAAGAAAAACATCCTGCAATTACTCCTTGTTACTTATGGAATGGCTTACATGGTTTCAGATCAAATCAATCACAGAAGGCAGACCCCATGCAGTACTACACCCAACAGATTTTGTCAAAACCTTTAAAGAAGCATGTGCTAAGGATCAGCACCTCCTCTGTGAGGTGTATTTTCATAACGAGGCCATTCCCGAGAACAGGCAGCTGAACCTTAATCCTCTTGTCGGGGATATCCAGATTCGGGCGTTCACCTCCTTTCTCCACAATCATATTTTGTGGCAAGATGATTTCTTGGCTGCCAAGCACAATGAAGATAACCACCTTCTCTGGATAAGACCAGAACCATAGAATGCAACCACCTTTGTCACAGAATATTATCAGTTCTTAAAGAAACCAGGGATGACTGAACATGTTCAGCAGCTATAATCAATAGTGCTTCAGGATTGTCAACACTTCATCACATCCATAGAGATTTCTTCCCTCCAGGCAAATAACTTGTTTTGGCAGCAATCCACTGAGAAAATATAGGAATACAATCATTTTATCCCCACTTACCTTGAGGTAGCAATCTCCAGGGTGCCTAACTACATTCAGTGTGTTCAACAATGTGCTAAAAGTTGGATAGGGTACCAGTTTTATTTTCCTATCCTCTGGTTGCCAATAGAAAGATATCAAATCCATTATAAGCTGCCTAAGAAGACAGAAACAACAGCTTGGCAAAAGTTACAACGGGTCCAAGGGTTTAGAGCGCCAATGGATAGTACCTCCCACAGCTACTGCTTGAGTAACTTACACGCTCAGAGTCAGTATTCAGACTCTGATTCAGAGTGAAGTTGCCTGAGGACATGCAACACCTTGAGTTGGGGGGGATGTTAGGACCACACAATGTACCTTTTTGCCCATAATTTTTGCCACTATTACACTCTTGACCACTCGCATTTAAACTCATATTATCACATTATCTTATCTTTCCAAAGGTATATAACGTCTCTTCTCTTTACTATATGTTTAATCTGTTTTGAATATAATTTCACATCACTCTCGTACTTAACCATTGATTAGAAATGTATAAGTGCTGAAATAGTTCAAACTGCAGATTAGCATTTAAGGCCTATTACTGAAACAACAATTCATAGAAGTTGTTACACAGTCCATGGTCGACGATGATGAAACACAGAAGCTGTTACACCATCCATGGTCGACGATGTTGAAACACAGAAGCTGTTACACAATCCATGGTTGATGATGCTGAAACACAGAAGTTGTTACACAGGCCATGGTCGACGATGCTGAAACACAGAAGTTGTTACACAGACTATGGTCAACGATGCTGAAACACAAAGGAAGTCGTTACACAGTCCATGGTCAACAACAACTCACACAGATTGACTACAATAGCCACACTGTAAGCCAAGCATCAACCATCGCTACTACCCGAGAAGTGTTGAACAATCAGAGCGCAAATATCGTGGCTGAAACAACCCGTGATTTGTGATGCCGAAACAGCATGCAACAACAGCAACAAGAAAGAACTGTTACTCCAGCCATAACAACAACACCTCATTCAGCACTTGTAATAACATTCTGTTGCGGAAGACTAGGACATCCTATTCCAGTTTAGAAAGTCGATCTGAATAAGAATAGGACTCATATATACATCTGTAATTTTTGATCAATTGTATCGAAGGGATTCCCTCTTTAAATAAGAGGAAATCATCATTTGAAAGGATCTCCAGTTTTTGGGTACTAAGAAAGTTTCACAGAGGAGGACGTACTTCATTTTCAGATTGTAATATGATACATTGATAGATGAATAAAAGATTGTTTTGAGCATCCTTCTCTAGCCTTTTCGTCTCAGGGGAATCTTGTGAGAAGGGAGGGCCCACCTTCTTCACAAGATTCACCCATTAGTTTTATAGCATGTTAGTGTGATTTCTGTTTATGCCTTGATTAACTTTTGTCTTGTTGAAACACTACTTTTAATGAATTTTGCTTTGCTGAAACACTACTAAACTCTGTCTTGTTAAGAACTTTGTTTTATTGAATGTTACATTGTTTTCACGAAGTTCATAATCATTTTAATTAGCAATATTGTGTGATGAATTTATGAGGTTTTCTAATCAGAGACTGGTGCTAAAGGTTCCTACTTAAAGGAAGGGATTAAGGGTCTTGTTCTTTGTTAGAAGTAGTCAACTTTCAATTATTTCCATGAGTGTGCTAATCAGAGACTGGTGCTAAAGGTTCCTGCTTAAAGGAAGGGATTAAGGGTCCTTCTCTCTGTAGAATTAGTCATCTTTCAATTATTTCCATGAGTGTGCCAATCAAAGATTGGTGCTAAGGGTTCATGCTTAATGGAAGGGATTAAGGGTCCTGTTCTCTGTTAGATAGAGTTAGCCTTCAATGCATTAATGTTTCCATGAAAGTGTGTTAATCAGAAACAAGGTGCTGGAGTTCCTGCTTGGGAATAGGGTATTGTTCTCTGGTTACAGAATAGTTGTTATTTTCTATTGCAGTTGTTATTTTAATATAGGATTATTTAGATTAATCATCTCTTTAAGCTCTGCAATAGGTAGGTTTCTTTCCTGTAATTCAAGTCAGAACTTCAGTTTATTCAAGGCAAGTGTGATTAATATAGTTTCCTTTACTACAACTCTAAGTCGCTTTTGGAATTGAGCATATATAGTGTGTGGTTATCTTTGAAATAACAGACTTCCCTAGGTTGACAATTTATGTAGCACTTGATTGTTTAAATTAATTAAGCAATTATAGTGACCAACAATTGGTATGGACTAGTTTGAATTGCATGAGGTGATACTCAATTGTAACACAAAATGGTTAAGCTTGGTTGATGACAAGGGACAGAGACGTGTGATTGTAGGACAAAACCAGGGAGTTCCCTTGAGGTTTATCTCTTCCTTGCAACTTCGGAAGAGCATGTGCAAGGGGTGCAATCTTTATGCAATCCTTGCATTAAACGAGAAGGGAGTAGTGGAAGGTATAGAACACATTTCGGTGGTGAGAGAGCTTGCGGACATGTTTCCGGAGGAGTTACCTGGGATGCCACCAGAGAGGGAATTGGAGTTTACCATAGACCTAAAACCGGGGACTGAACCGATAACAATAACGCCTTATTGGATGTCGACCCTGAAGTTACAAGAGTTGAAAATGCATCTGAAGGAGTGATACATCCTAGTGTGTCACCGTGTGGTGCACCTGTTATTTTGATACAAAAGAAGGAAGGATTGTGGAGGCTTTGTATTGACTACCGTCAACTGAACAAGGCCAGGATCAAGAATCAATATCCATTGCCAAGAATTGATGATATTTTCAATCAAATGAAGGGTGCAACAGTGTTCTCTAAGATCGATTTGCAATCAGGGTATCACCAGTTGCGGATCAAGGAGGATGATGTCCCTAAGACCACCTTTAAGATGAGGTTTGGACATTACGATTTTATTGTATTACCATTTGGACTGACAAACGCCCCAGGGGTATTTATGAGTTTGATGAATGGGGTGTTCCGCGAGTACTTGGAAAAGTTCGTCCAAGTATTCATTGACGATATTTTGATTTACTCTCGGATGATGGAGGAGCATGACGAGCACTTGCGCTTGGTACTAAAGTGTCTACGAGAGCACAAATTGTATGGGAAGTTGTCCAAATGCTCTTTTTATCAATCGAAGATTCACTACTTAGGGCATGTCATCTCTGGCAAAGGCATCACCGTGGATCCAACAAAGGTCGAGGCTATTATGGAATGGTCTGCACCGACAAATGTCACTGAAGTGTGTAGCTTCATGGGTTTATAAGGATACTATCGACGGTTCATAGAAAGGTTTTCGAAGATAGAAAATCCAATCACGGAATTGCAGAAGAAAAACAAGAAGTTTGTTTGGACCGAGAAATGCACGGAAGCATTTCGGAGGCTCAAGGAGCTGTTGACAACAACACCGATACTAAAGGTCCCTGACATGGACGCGGACTTCTTGGTATGCACTGACGCATCGAAGGAAGGCTTAGGTGGAGTCTTGATGCAAGACGGATGAGTGATTGCTTACATTTCGAGGAAACTAAGAAGGCATGAGGAGAACTATGGGACACATGATTTGGAGTTATTAGCCATCGTATATGCCTTGAAGGTTTGGAGACACTACCTTGTTGGACAAAAATTTGAACTAAAGACTTACCATTGTGGACTACAACACATCTTTATGCAAAGCGACTTGAACACGCAACAATGACGTTGGTTGGAATTTCTTAGCGAGTATGAATTCAATATTACTTACATAAAAGGAATAGTGAACCGAGTGGCGGATGCATTGAGTCGGAGACCACACATCTTTTCAGTGTTATCTCTTTAGACAAATCTACATGAAAAGATTCTAACTTTACAGCGTGACGATGACTGGTACAAAGAGGTCAAGGGTTTTATCGGACAAAACACCATGATGGTACCACGATTTGAAGGATTTTCATTTGATAGCGATGGCTTATTGAGGTTTAAAGGTTGGATATACATACCTCCAAATGACGAGTTGAGGATGTTGATCCTAAGTGAGGCTCATAGAGCAGTTTACATGGCTCACTCGGGATTCACGAAGATGAGGGCAGACCTTAAACCCTTGTTCTTTTGGAAGGGAATGAAGGCAGACATAGTCAACTATATGGCCAGATGTCTAGAATGTCAGTAGGTAAAGGATGAACATAGACACCCAAAAGGATTACTACAACCGCATGCTATTCCAAAATCGAAATGGGAAGTTATTTCGATGGATTTTATTGTTGGACTTCCACTGACGGAAAGGAGACATGACTCGATTTTCATAGTAGTAGACACTAAGATGAAGAGTGATCAATTCATTTTTATGCGTACGACATATCAGGCACCTGACATAGCTAGAGTTTTCATCAGTGAGATTGTGAGGCTGCATGGCGTGCCTAAGAGGATTATATCCGATCGAGGAACAATGTTTACTGGATGATTTTGGACGAGTTTTCAAGAGGCCTTGGGAATCCAACTTAACTTTAGTACGACGTATCGCCCAGAGGCTGATGGGTAGACTGAACGAATGAACCAAATGTTAGAAGACATAGTGCGCATGTACGTAATGGACCAACAAAAACATTGGGAAGAATTCTTGCCACTAGTGGAGTTCGCTTACAACAACAGTTACCAGAGCACCATCAAGATGGCACCTTTCGAGTTTCTTTACGGGTGACCATGTCGGACGCCCTTGAATTGGGATTGGCTTGAGGATAGGATCCTGGTGGGACCAGAAGTGATCCAATAAATGGAAGAGAAAATGCAAACAATAAGACAAAAGATTAAAGAAGCACATGATCGACAGAAGAGTTATGTCGATGTGCACCGTGTCGACTGTAGTTACGAGGTCGACGATCGAGTCTTCTTGCGGGTTAAACCACACAAGAGTTAAATCAAATTTTTGAAGGGAGATAAACTCTCTCCTAGGTTCATGGGACCTTTCGAGATTGTGGAGAGAAAGAGGCCCATGGCCTATCGACTAGCCTTGCCTGATT
>SNQJ01S0043247.1:127015-140147 GCA_010110895.2 Picea sitchensis
GCCCATGGCCTATCGACTAGCCTTGCCTGATTCCTTGAGGCGTATGCATGATGTTTTTCATGTATCTGTTTTGAGACATTATATTAGTGATCCTACACATGTTATTGACATAAGTTCCTTCTAGGTATTAGATGAGGGAGCACTCATGGCTAATCCAGTCCACATCTTGGACCATCGTGTTTGACAGATACGACGTCAAATGGTAGATCAGGTCAAGGTCTAATGGGACAATTATAGTCTGCACTCGGTGACCTAGGAGGAAGGATATGATATGCGCTAGCAGTTCCCATTTTTGTTTGATAGATATACATATGATAATGTGATACACTTTATTTCGGCATATATACTGTGAAACTTCGGGATGAAGTTTAGACCAAGATAGGGTGTATGTAACATCTCGCTATGGCGTATTGAGCTAACTTATTCTTTGAGAACACTTGCTTGCAATTGATCCGGATTATTATGCTATTAAAACTTTTGATTTTGATTATGAGGCATTATGGTTGATGACATGTTGTTTTACTACATTGACATAAACAGGTGCTATTGACTCAGTTTTACTAAGTGTGTAGGGTTTTGGACCTTGAGGATGCAGAGGCATCGATGGAACCCCTTGGACTCTGGATAGAGTCAGGGATTGTGCCATTGGGGGTTTGATTATTTTACTATGATATTAGTGCATCTGACTAGATGATATGATGTGCATATGTTCTGACATGATTTGTTGATGATGTAGGTTGATGGTAGCTTGATGACCAAACTCACATATGGAGTAAAGGGGTCACACATGACTACCAGAGATGTTGAGGGAGAGGTGTGGACAACAGCCCTTCCACAACCTACTAGCACTCTTGTGATGGCTCGAACTGTAGGCTAACGATTACCTACTTCGAGAGGACCCACGATTTCGTGAGGGAAGACTGCGACAGTCGCTCACGATGATTCTAAGGGGCGTGCAATAAGGCGGGGGGATTATTCCTTAGAGGCCCTTAGTCTCTGACAAGTTCACCTAGCAGAGTGTTGGATCTAGGGGTTATTGATGTCTACCAATCAGTCAAGAGGCGAGTGGCACCCTTGGAGCATGTAGTGCATCTTGAAGGGCACTTCGCGCAAGGGAACAAACGAGGCGAGTGGAACCCTTGGAGCATGTAGTGTGTCCTGAAGGGTAGGTCATGTAAGGGAACAGACGAGGAGAGTGGCACCCTTGGAGCACCTAGTGCATCCTGAAGGGCATGTCGCATTGTTGATGATAGAGGGATGAACCTAGATGGCCTTAGGAAAAATAACGTGTTAATAAATTTTAAAACATTTTCCCTAATTAAATGTCGCCCAGTACAAAAATCTAAGTTCTAAGTCTAAAATTTCGCTAGGGGTAAAATTTTGTCTACCTTTAAAAATAAAATAATAAAATTTAAAATAAAAACCACTTGAAAAATAATTATGATCTTCATAAAATTTGTAACATGAAGGGAGTATGAAATTAAATTATTCATAAGAAATAAAATTTGTGGATAAAATGTAAAGAGGGAATTAATTATTTTATCTTTTGATAATTTAAGAAGATACTAAATTAATGATAAAAGGGAAAAGGGGTTAAATTCCACACCTACCTTTTTGAGTTCTAAGTAAAAGGGGAAAGAGAGAAAATAAAAAAAATAGGAAACTAGGGAAAAGAGGTAACATAAAAAGGAAAAAGGTGAACTTAAGGGAAAAAGCGGGAAGTCAACTTAGAAAAGAATCTACATTCAAGAGCTTTCTAATTTTAAACTAAATTAACAATTTCTTAATAGGGAAAGCCTTTAAAACCTATAAGGGAATTTAGGGACAACTAGGAGTGATTCTAGGAGTAACTCTAGGTGGGTGAGGGAAATAAAGATAGTTACTTAATTAAAGAAATTAATTTATGGAGGAATGTAGGGGATGGGGGACACTTGTGCGGAGAGGAAATTTTAGGAATTTATTTTTAAAACTTTAATTAAATGAGATCTTAGGAANTCTAGGTGGGTGAGGGAAATAAAGATAGTTACTTAATTAAAGAAATTAATTTATGGAGGAATGTAGGGGATGGGGGACACTTGTGCGGAGAGGAAATTTTAGGAATTTATTTTTAAAACTTTAATTAAATGAGATCTTAGGAAATAAAGGAAGTGGGAAATTCTATATAATGAAGGAAGGAGAAGGAGGAGGGGGATCTTCTGTTTGCGTAAAATTACACTGCAGAAATAACGACTTGACTGATTTACTTGTGGGAGTTGGGATACCCAGCTTGGAGAGGAGTGGTAGCTCGACCTTACGAGGCGAGCTAGGAGTGAGACGAAACCTCTGGATAGTGTGTGTGGCCCCTTTGTGTCTCGGGGGGCTAAGGGGGAAGAAGAGTACCCCTAGTGTTGGCTGGGATGTACCAGTGAAGTCTCGATGGTCAACGAGCAGGAGTTGCATGGAGTGCGCGGATGACTCTCGAAGAAGGTGAACAGGTAATGGTACGCTTCTTGATTTAAATGATATAATGTTGTAGGATTTATGATTGAATCTGCATGATTTTTGGGTAGTTAAACTGAGTTATTTTTAAAATTCGATGACTGAAATTGTTCTTAGCCTAGCCTGTTGATTGTTGACTCCCATGGTCTTTGTTCCCACATGACTTGATAGCCCTGTGGTGTTGACTGTGACCCTTGTGATTGTTTTTCTTCATCCCTAGCATGCCATTCCTCGCCTGAGTAGTCGATTAGGAGCCCGATCTATGGTCATCGCCTTAGCGTTAAAAGACCGATGGATCTCAATGCTATGCTTTTCTATGCAAGGATGGTGAAGCATAGGACAAACCCATATGCTGGATACCTCTATTGTTGTCCTTGGTAGTTGATGTCATACGCCTTGTTGTGTGTTATTAACCCTGAAATTTTGTTGTTGGCGTAGCCTTTTTCTTCCACTATGTGTTTTATACCTTGCTAAATTTTCTTCACGCCTTGGCTGATAAAACCTTTGCGGACATTTCAATGACCTTCCTTGGTTCTATGCGTTTTCTTACTGTGCTTTATGATTTTACATTTGTCTGCATTTTTATGCATGGAGAGATAAATTTGCTCTTCTTTGGGGATATCAAGGAGTTGATTACTTGAGATTTCTTGGCCTAACCAATTTATATATATTAACAGTGATTTTCTTTTATCTAGACAATTGTTTATTACCATTCTAGTGGTAACTATTTTGAGTAACAAAAAATTTACTTATAATGAAGCGTGGTGTGGGTATTCTGGCTTTGCAAAGGGATGACTGCATGTCTGCATTTTTTTTTATACGGTATTCTGGTGTTGGGCAACCCGTGGATTTCCGTCTGCATTTCATATTGGAATTCTAAAGCTGGAAAAAAAAACAATTAAATTCTAAATGGGCGTTATTGTACATTGATTTGGATAAACACATGTGTCACTTCTCAGTCTGAGTTAAATGTTATGTTGGTTTGGAAATGAAATAAAAACTGTGTCTGACATTTTACTCTACTCAGGTTTGAAATCAATAAAATCTGTGTCTACCATAGATTCATGCATGGCATACATGCTCACTAGCACGATACCTATGGAAACGCTCTGGTCAAACCGATTATGAGCATGTGGCCATGGATTTCTTTCCCTTTGAGAGTGCTTCCATGTTTTGCATAACACTGCAAGAGGGAAGCATAAATTTTTGAAATGATTGGATTACTATTGTCTATCTTTTGCAATGCCTCCTTGATTATGTATTCTGTACTTTAGTGTTATGTTCTTTTGAATCCCATCTGGAGGTTATGTGGGTTGTCTGCTAAAATCAAGGGCAAGCAGTGGACTGTATTGGGGGATGATGCCATTGATAGATTGCACTGAATTTGAGCATAAATTGGTGGTACTTTCCATGCTTGGACATCGTTTTTATTACCCTTATTCTCACAGCCTCCGTGACAACAACATTTTTTTTTACAGCTTGTTAAGTCCTGGGAAGATACCACTCCAGTCAAGCGTTACACTTGGAGTTTCCAATCCCCCTCCATGATCGCCTGGTTTTTTAGTCCTTGGATGGACACGACTTTTACTCCCTGGCTCCTCCCTTGTGGACGACTGTTCGGAGCCTTAGTGGAACCCAACTCATCCTCTAAAACTTTAGTCGATGTTGCTGGAACGACTAGTCCTGACTTCTCTTTGTGTAACATAAGGGTACTGTGATTTTATAGTAGACATTTGACTTCGTTAAACTATCCTTTCCTGCGATCCCGATTTGAAGCCCCCTTTCTTGACAGGATTTAGCTGCCTCAGACAGCGACTTGGAAACCCTTCCTTTATTGAAGTTTTTCTTTAAAAAGAGGAAAAAAATTAATAAATAAAACAGTTGGACGTGCATTTCAGTTATGACTTGAGCGATATAGATTTTTAAACTGTAAATTGTCTTTACTTATAATTTACTTACATAAATGTCTCTTCTATCTGCAGTAACTTACTAGTTTGCTATTTATCAACCCCTTTTTACTTAACGCCCTTAAAATGTCTCTATTGTCTGCATTTCAATTTATTAAATGACAGCAATATAATATGCTTAGTGTAGAAATATCAATGTTGGATGGCTATCTTCTAATAGACTTAGTTTTACCATTAGAATGTGTTACCACTGTTGGGCATAGATCACTTATTGGGCGGAATTGTGGACAAGCAAATTAAATATTTCAATGTTCGTCCTAAGCAAAAATACTTGGGTTGTATTTTTGTATTATTAAAAGGGTATAAGGTTTTTGAGGAAAGATTTCAAAGCTATAGTTTATCTTCAGATTCTAATGTCAGATATGTCATTTTTTTTGGTTCAATAAAATACCTTTTTAATTATTCTTGAAAACCTATGAGATTTGGATTTTTATTTGGAGGTATGTAGTCAAAGTTATACCTTCTTTAGATAATACTTTCATTGGATTCCCTTATTGTAACAATGCAGAGTGCAAGTGTGTAATATGCGACCTTATATAAAATAACATAGTTTTCAACATGGGCGTGAATGAAGTGGTTCAATGTCTACCTTATGCAAAATACTTTAAGGGCCGACCTTAATTATTCTTGAAGGATTTATAAAATCGTTTATTATGGAGTGTAGTGTCCTGGATGATCTTGATTCATCATTAGCTTTGTCAAGCTTGGACTTGTTGTTTGGGGTGGGATGTAGACACCTCCTTATTCCTCAGAACAATCACCAACCCTGAGACCTTAAATGGTCTAAATCGATGGGAACCTAGGCTTGAGCGTTGCTTATGTGTCATGGAGGTCATAACCATTGTAGGGTAGGATGGGTGGGTAGTCAGTCTTATTTTTCGTCGGTTACTTGTCGTTCATTGCTTCCAAATGCTTGATGTGCATCTTAGGTCGTTATGTTGTTGTCACAATTGCATGCATCATGTTCGTCGCCGTGTTGCGACATATAGTATAATGCCTTTATTACCCTTGTACACCCACACACATAAAAAAAAAATATTGCACTTGTTATGAGAGGTTGATTTCGTGACGAATGGGAGGTTGTTACATATGGTATCAGAGCAGGTTCAACCTGCGACTTGGGATCGCTACAACTTTCGTTGATATGATTGATTATATTGTTGTTGATCAAGTTGAATTGTGTGTGTGCAGGTAATCATGGTTAGAGGATGTTGCGGAGGCAGATGACGAGGTGCTAGGGGAGGAGGCGTGACGCCTACAGTAGCATCCACGCATGAGGGGTCTAACCCTTAGGGAGATGAGCAGGTTCTCGGACAGGAGTAGATAGCAGTTGGGGATGTAGTCGAAATGATGATATCCTTTCAGCACATGTCCGAGGCACTGATCATCCATTTGGACAGAGATGAGGCTAGGGCCCCGACACTCGTTGAGGTTCCACCACGTTCTCCAGTCAGTATGGGTAGCATTCACCGTGAACTCGAGAAGGTCAAATTTCCCAAGTTCTTTGGTGACCCGGATGGCGCAGCTGCCAAGGCATGGTTGCATAACATGTTGATGTGCTTCACACTTCGCGATTATACCTCCAACATGAAGGTCTGCATGGTGGTCTTTCAACTCAAGGGGAGCACTCTTGTATGGTGGAAGACGCTCCTACCACAACTGAACATGGCCGTCGAAGACGTGTCATGGGAACTGTTCGAGGAATAGTTCCAAGAGAGGTCCCTTTTAGAGGAATTCAATGAATGTTATCTCAATGAGTTCAATGCCTTACGAGAGGGAGGTCATACGGTGCCCAAGTACGAGGCTCATTTTATGGAGCTACTCTAGTATGCTCAGCACCTTAACACTGAGAAACTTAAGGTCAACAGGTTCATGTTCGGCCTTAACGGTAGCCTGCGTGCAAAGGTTAGGATTTTGATGCCTCAAACCTTGCATGATGTCATCCAGAAGGCCCTCATAGCAGAGGAGGAGCTTATCAGTGGGGGTTATACCAGGACTCCAGTGAGACTAGCAGGGCAGGTTTCATCTGGAGCATAGCAGCATCAGACACCAACGAGACATATGCTAGGATATCATGGCTTCCATAGGGGATCCGCTTTCACTACACCTCGGTGATTGATGCCTCAGCAGCGAACACCTTATTGGGGACCACAGCATCAGCAACAACATCGCCCGTAGCAACAACAGTTTAGGCCTATTCAACAGAACAGACCAGGATTCCAGGCCAGTGGGCCATCATCTTCTACTTCAAATACCAAGACTACTGGGCCGAAGAAGGGGTGTTGGACATGTGGGGAGCCACACTACTAGCGCGACTGCCCCGTGGAGAGGACCAGAGCATCTGGATCAGCCGGACCCACTATCATGGGAGATATGGGCAAGGCCCATGGGATTCATGCAGTGGTGAATAATTGCCAGGCAGAGCAATAGTCGACTGTGCTTGAGATGACAGGTACCATCGCTAACCAGACCCTTAGTATTTTGATATATCTTGGTGCTACCGAGAGTTTCATTTCTGGTGCAGCGCTAAAAAGGATTAAGGTAAAGCTAGTTGAAAAAGATGAGTTTAGCTTCATACAGATGGCTTCAAAAGCCAAACAAAAGGTTGGAGGAAAGGTTACGGGATGTATCATTAACCTGGAAGAGTTTGTCACAAGTGCCAACTTGTACGTCACAATCTTAGGATCTTATGATGTCGTGATTGGTATGGACTGGTTAGAATCGCATGAGGCAATACTCAACTGTAAGACAAAACAGTTGAGCTTGGTCGATGAAAAGGGATAGAGACGTGTGATTGTAGGATGGAACCAGGGAGTTTCCCTAAGGTTTATCTCTTCCTTTCAACTTTGGAAGAGCATGTGCAAGGGGTGCAAGCTTTATGCAATCCTTGCGTTAAACGAGAAGGGAGTAGAGGAAGGTCTAGAACACCTTTCGGTGGTGAGAGAGTTTGCGGATGTGTTTCTGGAGGAGTTTACCATAGACCTAAAACTAGGGACTGAACCGATAGCAAGAACGCCTTATCGGATGTCGACCCAGAGTTACAAGAGTTGAAAATGCAACTGAAGGAGTTGCTAGACTTGGGATTTATACGTCCTGGTGTGTCACCGTGGGGTACGCTTGTTATTTTCATATGAAATAAGGATGGATTGTGGAGGCTTTGTATTGAATATCGTCAACTGAACAAGGCCATGATCAAGAATCAGTATCCATTGCCGAGAATTGATGATCTGTTCGATCAAATGAAGGGTGTGATGGTGTTATCCAAGATCGATTTGCGATCAGGTTATCACCAGTTGTGGATCAAGGAGGATGGCATCCCTAAGACCGCCTTTAATATGAGGTTTGGACATTACGAGTTTTCTATCTTACCGTTTGGACTGAAAAACACCCCAAGGGTATTTATGAGTTTGATGAATGGGGTGTTCTGCGAGTACTTGGACAAGTTCGTCCAAGTATTCATTGAAGATATTTTGATTTACTCTCAGATGATGGAGGAGCATGACGAGCACTTGCGCTTGTTACTATAGTGTCTACGAGAGCACAAATTGTATGGGAATTTTTCCAAATGCTCTTTTTATCAATCGAAGATTCACTACTTAGAGCATGTCATCTCCGGCGAAGGCATCGTCGTGGATCCAACAAAGGTTAAGGCTATGATGGAATGGCCTGCGCCGACGAATGTCATGGGAGTGTGTAGCTTCATGGGTTTAGTAGGATACTATTGATGGTTCGTAGAAGGGTGTTCGAAGATAGCAAATCCTATCACGGAATTGCAGAAGAAAAACAAGAAGTTTGTTTGGACTGAGAAATGCACGGAAGCATTTCGGAGGCTCAAGGAGCCGTTGACAACAACATCGATACTAAAGGTCCCTGACATGGACACATACTTCTTGTTATGCACTGACGCATCCAAGGAAGGCTTAGGCGGAGTCTTGATGTAAGGCGGATGAGTGATTGCTTACATTTCGAGGAAATTGAGAAGGCATGAGGAGAACTACGCGACGCACGATTTGGAGTTATTCGCCATCGTATATGCCTTGAAGGTTTGGAGACACTACCTTGTTGGATGAAAATTTGAGCTAAATATTGACCATTGTGGACTACAGCACATCTTTACGCAAAGCAACCTGAACGCATGACAACGACGTTGGTCGGAATTGCTTAGCGAGTACGACTTCGAGATTACTTACATAAAAGGAACAGTGAACCGAGTGGCAGATGCATTGATTCAGAGACCACGCATCTTTTCAGTGTTACCTCTTCAGAAAAATCTACGTGAAAAGATTCTAACTTTACAGCGTGACGATGACTGGTACAAAGAGGTCAAGGGTTTTATCAGACAAAACACCATGATGGTACCACAATTTGAAGGATTTTCATTTGATAGAGATGGTTTATTGAGGTTTAAAGGTTGGATCTACGTACCGCCGAATGACGAGTTGAGGATGTTGATCCTGAGCGAGGCTCATAGAGTAGTTTACATGGCTCACTTGGGAGTCACGAAAATGAGGGCAGACCTTAAACCCTTATTCTTCTAGAAGGGAATGAAGGAAGACATAGTCAACTATGTGGCCAGATGTCTAGAATGTCAGTAGGTAAAGTTTGAATGTAGACACCCAACAGGATTACTACAACCACATGCTATTCCGGAATCGAAATGGGAAGTTATTTCTATGGATTTTATTATTGGACTGCCACTGACGACAAGGATACATGACTCAATTTTCATAGTAGTAGACACTCTGATGAAGAGTGCTCACTTCATTCCTATACGTACAACATATCAGGCACCTAACATAACTAGATTTTTCATCAGTGAGATTGTGAGGCTGCATGGCGTGCCTAAGAGGATTATATCTGATCGAGGATCGATGTTTACTGGATGATTTTGGACGTGTTTCCAAGAGGCCTTGGGAACCCAACTTAACTTTAATACAACATATCACCCAGAGGCTGATGGGCAGACTGAACGAACCAACCAAACCTTGGAAGACATGTTGCGCATGTACGTAATGGACCAACAAAAGTGTTGGGAAGAATTCTTGCCACTAGTGGAGTTCGCTTACAACAACAGTTACTAGAGCACCGTCAAGATGGCGCCTTTTGAGTTTCTTTACGAGCGACTGTATCAGACGCCCTTGAGTTGGGATCAGCTTGAGGATAGGGTCCTGGTGGGACCAGAAGCGATCCAAGAAATGGAAGATCAAATGCAAACAATAAGACAAAAGATTAAAGAAGTGCAGTATTGACAGAAGAGTTATGCCGATGCACACCGTTTCGACCATAGTTACGAGGTCGGTGATTGATTCTTCTTGTGGGTTAAACTGCACAAGAGTTCAATCAAATTTGGGAAGGGAGATAAACTCTCTTCTAGGTTCATGGGACCTTTCGAGATTGTGGAGAGAAAGGGGCCCGTGGCCTATCGACTAGCCTTTCCTGATTCCTTGAGGTGTATGCACGATGTTTTTCATGTATTTGTTTTGAGACATTATATTAGTGATCCTACACATGTTATTGACATAAGTTCCTCACAGGTATCAGATGAGGGAGTGCTCACGGCTGAGCCGGTCCACATCTTGGACCATCGCATTCGACAGCTATGACGTTGATTGGTAGATCAAGTCAAGGTCTAGTGGGACAATTATAGTCTGCACTCGGCGACCTGGGAGGACGCATATGATATGCACCAACAGTTCCCATTTTTGTTTGATAGATAGACATATGATACTGCGATACACTTTATTTCTACATATATACTGTAAAACTTTGGGATAAAGTTTAGACCAAGAGGGGGTGTATGTAACATCCCGCTCTGGCGTACTGAGCTAACTTATTCTTTGAGGACACTTGCTCGCAAGTGATCCAGATTATTATGCTATTAAAACTTTTTATTTTGATTATGAGGCATTATGGTTGATGACATGTTGTTTTACTACATTGACATAGACATGTGCTATTGACTCGGTTTTACTGAGTGTGTAGGGTTTTGGACCTTGAGGATGTAGAGGCATTGATGGAACCCCTTGGACTCCAGATCGAGTCAGGGAGTGTGCCATTGGGGGTTTGATTGTTTTACTGTGATATTAGTGCATCTGACTAGATGATATGATGTGGATATGTTCTGACATGATTTATTGATGATGTAGGTTGACGGTAGCTTGCCGACAAGAATCACATATGGAGTAAAGGGGTCACACACGACTACCAGAGATGATGAGGGAGAGGTGTGGATAGCAGCCCTGCCACATCCTACTAGCACTCCGGCTATGGCTCAAACTGTAGGTTAACGATTACCTAGTTCGAGAGGACCCACGATGCCATGAGGGTAGACTATGACAGTTGCTCACGATGATTCTAAGGGGCACGCAATAAGGCAGGGCCCTTATTCCTTAGAGGACCTTAGTCTCCCACAAGTTCACCTGGTAGAGTGTTGGCTCCAGGGGTTATTGATGTCTACCAATCAGTCAAGAGGTGAGTGGCACCCTTGGAGCATGTAGTGCGTCCTGAAGGGCACGTCGCACAAGGGAACAAATGAGGCGAGTGGCACCCTTGGAGCACGTAGTGCATCCTGAAGGGCATGTCGCACAAGGGAACAGATGAGGTGAGTGGCACCCTTGGAGCACCTAGTGCGTCCTGAAGGGCACGTCGCGTTGTTGATGATAGAGGGATGAACCTAGATGGCCTTAGGACAAATAACGTGTTAAGAAATTTTAAAACATTTTCCCTAATTAAATGTCACCCAGTAGAAAAATCTAAGTTCAAGTCTAAAATTTCGCTAGGGGTAAAATTTTGTCTACCTTTAAAAAAAAAAATAATAAATAAAATAAATAGATAAAATAAAATAAAATAATAAAATTTAAAATAAAAACCACTTAAAAAATAATTATGATCTTCATAAAATTTTGTAACATGAAGGGAGTAAGAAATTAAATTATTCATAAGAAATAAAATCTGTGGATAAAATGTAAAGAGGGAATTAATTATTTTATCTTTTGATAATTTAAGAAGATACTAAATTAATGATAAAAGGGAAAAGGGGTTAAATTCCACACCTGCCTTGTTGAGTTCTAAGTAAAAGGGGAAAGAGGGAAAATCAAAAAAATAGGAAACTAGGGAAAAGAGGTAACATAAAAAGGAAAAAGGGGAACTTAAGGGAAAAAACGGGAAGTCAACTTATTAAAGAATCTACATTTAAGAACTTTCTAATTTTAAACTGAATTAGCAATTTCATAATAGGGAAAGCCTTTAAAACCTATAAGGGAATTTAGGGACACCTAGGAGTGATTCTAGGAGTAACTCTAGGTGGGTGAGGGAAATAAAGATAATTACTTAATTAAAGAAATTAATTTATGGAGGAATGGAGGGGATGGGGGACACTTGTGTGGAGTGGAAATTTTAGGAATTTATTTTTTAAAATTTAATTAAATGAGATCTTAGGAAAGAAAGGAAGTGGGAAATTCTATATAATGAAGGAAGGAGAAGGAGGAGGGGGATCTTCTGTTTGCGTAATGTTACACTGCAAAAATAGCGACTTGATTGATTTACTTGTGGGAGTTGGGATACCCAGCTTAGAGAGGAGTGGTAGCTTGGCCTTGTGAGGTGAGCTGGGAGCTAGACGAAACCTCTGGATAGTTTGTGTGGCCCCTTTGCAGCTCGGGGGGCTAAGGGGGAAGAAGAGTACCCCTAGCGTTGGCTGGGAGGTATCAGTGAAGTCTCGACGGTCGATGAGCGGGAGTTGCATAGAGCATGCGGATGACACTCGGAGCAGGCGAACAGGCAACAATATGCTTCTTCATTTGAATGATAGAATGTTGTAGGATTTATGATTGAATCTGCATGATTTTTGGGTAGTTAAACTGAGTTATTTTTAAAATTCGATGACTGAAACTGTTCTTAGCCTAGCCTGTTGATTGTTGACTCCCATGGTCTTCGTTCCTACATGACTTGACAGCCCTATGGTGTTGACTGTAACCCTTGCAATTGTTTTCCTTCATCCCTAGCACGCTAGTCCTCGCCTGAGCAGTCGGCCAGGAGCCTTATCTACAATCGTCGCCTTAGCGTTAAAAGACCTATGGATCTCAATGCCCTACTTTTCTGTGCGAGGATGGTGAAGCGTAGGACAAACCCATCCACCGACTACCTCTGTTGTTGTCCTTGGCAGTTGATGTCATATGCCTTGTTATGTGTTATTAACCCTGAAATTTTGTTGTTGGCATAGCCTTTTTCTTCCACTGTGCGTTTTATACCTTGCTGAATTTTCTTCACGCCTTGGCTAATAAAACCTCTACAGAAATTTCAATGACCTTCCTTGGTTCTATGTGTTGTAGGAAAATCTCCCTGCGGACAGGTAGATCACCTCTAAGGCTTGACCTTAACAATAGACAGAAAAATGCTTAACGTGGACACTGACTTCCTTTCAAATCTATCTAAGCCTAGTGCATGAGAAGGGAGAATAACAAAAGTACCTTTTAATCGACGTTTGTCCCTGCACGCTCCGAGTTGTGCTCTAATTCTTTTGCTCCTCACTGAGGCCTGTGGAAAAAACAAGGTACGACCACTTCCTACTCTATTGACATTAGCTTGAAAACATATCTATCAATAAATGATAAGTTTATGTGGTATCATACACAAACTAGAAAGAAACAGGCCAAGCGTGTCATATTAATGAGAATAACGACAGCAGTACT
>SNQJ01S0043248.1:4858-23498 GCA_010110895.2 Picea sitchensis
CAAAATGGTCTAATTATTTAACTTATTTAAAAATGAATCTGTGATTATTTAATATATTTAAGAATTAATGGATGTAAGTTATGTATTACTATAAAGATATAAAAGAAAACAAAATTAAAATCAAAATCATAAATAATAGCTAAAATTAAATAAAAATTAACTTATTTAAAAATTAAAAATTAAAGTATATAATTATTTAGTATATTTAAAAATTAATTGGAAATAAGTTATGTAGTATTATGAAGATATAAAAGGGAAAACAAAATTAAGATATAAAACATAAACAAGAGGGTTTTGAGAAAATGTATTTCAAATACAATTATTATATTAATGAAAACCAAATTAATATAACATAAAATGAAAAATGAGGTTTTCACATCTACCAAACTTTGATTTACATTTTTGTTTCTTTTTAAGGATTTTTATTTGATTTAAGATTCATTTAAATTAATATAAATGAAAATGAATAACAACTCAATGCTCACACCATAAACATCTTTAACTAGATCAAAAATATGATAATAAGTAGACAAAATACATTAGTTAAAATTAATACAGGTGAAAATTAGCCATAATATATTATTTGAAATTAATGAAACAACATAAAATAATTACTAAGCACAAATTTTGTACTTTAACACAAGTTTCATTTGAAGTTATTAATAAACCCCACATAGAAAGAATTCTTTAATTATATCAAGTTTCAAATATTGTAAATAGTAGCTAATACTACTTGTTATATTTGGCTATGTGTTAGTAACAATAGCTTATGCATTATAATGATGCACCACCAACACATGACCAATACAAAACTATCTAACTCATCACAATAATGTGACAAAATGAAGTTATAATAGTTACAACATTTTTATAATTCAATCTTCCTATTAAGAATATCATTTTTTCTAAAATAATGTTTGTCACAATCATAGCAATGCAACTTAAAAAAATAAAAATAACATTTACAATATAATAACTTAGAAAAAATCTTGTATTTACTTATTAAATTTATATAACCTTGTAACCATTAATTGAAATGTACAATTATATATATTTTTAATTGAAACTAAACTTTTGTATTAATAAAGGGGATGTTCCGGAGTAAAGAACATAAGCATACACAAAAAAAAAAAATGGGCTTTATGCCTATACATACTTCTGAAACTAACTTAGCAAAATTTGAAGCCTTCTCCATTTCATATTTCCACTTAGATTGACTAATTACTTTTTAAACAACTGTGCTAATAATAAGACTATTTTGAAATACATTCATTGATGGAAAGATTCATTATTTTGAAAATCTTGTTCTCTACTAGGCGTGAGAGATCCATCTTCAACTTCCATTGGTGTTGTGCCTCGATCCCCATGATCATTGACTGAATTCCCCCCATGATGAGATACTTCGACTCCATGATTAATTGATGACAAATCCGAATGTTGAGGAAGAATTAGGGACCTTAGAAATTGACAATAGAGTTTTATTTCATCAATTCTTTGGGTCTAGATAGTTAACAAACTCATCACATTTTTGTATAGCTTGCTCCATTTCCCTGACTTTTGCCAAAATATGTTCCAGAGTGCTACTGTTTGCTTGTGAAATTTATTCATGTCAACGGAGTATCCTTTTAACATTATTCCAGTTGGGATCCATCCCTATCCCAGGTAAACAACAATAAGAAAAACCCAACTACATAGAACTGTGAGAAGAAACCCCTATTCCCACTTTAACAAAGGCAAACAAAAAAGGATCCTCAACAAAGAGGAGGAAATCAGCAAGGGAGAATTTCCAAACACAAAAAAACCAGAAAGAAGGAACCCAGAGAACAGGGGATTCCTAGTCAAAACCTAAATCAAAATTGGCATTGAATGTGGGCCAACACCAACTAACATCCAAGACAACTGCACCACCTACGAGAAGGGAAACTAAACCACAAAAAAGTACTGATGAGCTCCACCATTTAATGAAGAAACACAATCCATAACTAGATAAAATGCACATAAGAAGCCATCCACACACATAGTGCAATGAATAACATTCATATTTCCTTTACAACCAAAGTGTGTGAGAAATACCATTGAACAGACACCAAAACAAGTGTGTAGCCACTTGTACTTCCACATTAAAGAGAAATGAATCTTGAGTTAAGGGATGGGGAGGACCCCAAACCCTTCTTATATCAATCAAACCTTCCCCCAAATTCACCCTAAACTTAGCCCAATAATCTGCCTGAGGGTTAAGTTCTCTTTTGATGTGGTAAATTTTGATTTTGTCAAATTATACAAGTAGAGAGGAAATGGGAGAGATGATACAATTGAAGGTATTGTTTCCATCTTTTCCCTTTTAATAACCACTCGAACCACCATCATAGAGTCCCCAAGAATCATAATGTTTGCAATGTTCCTATCTCTCACAATGCGAACTCCTTTCCACAAAGCATATGCCTCAACAATGTTGTTTGATACGTTTCCTAGTCCCCAAGCAAAGAATGATATACTACTTCCTCCAAGATCAAAGAAACTCTCCCCGCACCTGCTGACCTAGAAATGTACAATTATAATGATAATATAAATGAAACATATTTTAACAAAGAAAACCAAAATGCAAACTTTCCATTAACAATATAAAATTTAAATATGGAAAATTTTGATTCCCAAAATTCTATTAACCAAAAGATTACATTGTGATAGGCCTTTTACACTATTTTTATAGAGCTTAGACATAAACATGTAATAATTAAAATTGAAAATATTTTTAACTATACCATGGCCTCATCACTAAATGCACCAACCTAAAATAAATCAAATCATATTTGATTTCAAACTAGATCACTATGAAAGGGTCTTATTACATTGTGATATGCCTTTTACACTATTTTTATAGGGCAGAGACATAAACATGTAATAATTAAAATTGAAAATGTTTTTAACTATACCATGGCCCCATCACTAAATGCACCAACCTAAAATAAATCAAATCATATTTGATTTCAAACTAGATCACTATGAAAGGGTCTTAATTGGGCATCCTTTTTAATAAGTTAAAATTGAGGAAAAGGACACACAAGCGGATTTTTGTATCTTCGAGNCCTTATGTTAAGTTTATTCTCACAAGCATCCTTATTTGTGTCTCATTCTTATTTAAGGCATCCTTCTAGTGTCTCAATTTTAGTAGGGTCTTACTTGTGTCTTACTGGGGTAGTTTACGTGAGTTAGTGGGGTAGGTTAGGTAGGTGAGTCAGTGGAGTTAGTTATATGGGTTAGTGGGACATGTTATGTAGTTTGGATATAATTAGGTAGGTTATGTGGTGTTATGGACCAAATAACAAAATAATCATATAAATACTTTTCAATTGGGTTTAACTTAGGTGGTTGGGTGTTATGACTCATGGGGGGCATATATAGGGTTAAATGTATATGATATGACTCCAAGGGGGGAATATGGGGGAAAATGTACATGTAATGTGTAAATAGATATAATAGGATCATCCTAATAGTAAAGGGGCCTCATGTGTAGGTGTGAATAGGTATATATAGATTTAATGTATTCATTATTGTAGGGATGTGAATTGTGATGTAGGAATGTAATTAGGTATTTGGAGGAGGTTCTCCTATTATTTAAGGTGTTATCATATAACTTATCTATCTTGGAGTTATGCTCCATGCTCATATTCTATAAATGGTGTGTACTTTTGTTTTGTTATGATATTTTAGGCATTTGGTTCATAATATTTGGTATCAGAGCATTGATCCTAGGGTTTTTCTTCTCCAAGCGGTCCATCTTAGAATTTTTTATATAAATTTTTTTTGGGGCTGCTCCACATAGAGAAAATTCTAGGTCATTTAGAATACATAGCAAGGTACATTTGGTACAAATTTCATCTTCTGGGTCATTATACATTCGTAGATATACCCTATGGAAGATAGAGTTTTTTATTAGTCATATAACTAGTCTAAAACAAGTGTTTCGGGTAAAACAATCATATATGATTCAGAAAGGATCCAAATTAACTAAGACCAATTGAATTTGAAATAGGAAAATCCATAGTATTTATGGTAAAAATTTCCGAATCGGGTATCAAATATTGGACACGTGGCATTTTGTACAAGTTCACTCTCCTGAAAAGGACAAAAATCAACAAGGTTAAAGAAAGTTACCATAACTTTCATTTAGCACATCCAATTTTAATCAGACCTATGGAATTACAAATAATACATACTAAAATTTTAGAATCATAGGGGCCGAAATTTCATAAATACATCAGAAGGAATGTCGGCCAGAAGGACAGACTCCAAAACAAGGTTTCAAACATATGTTCACTTAAAATTATCATAACTTTTGATTGGAATGTCTGAATGAGATGATTAAAAATCCATTGGAAAAAGAAAACATATAAGATTATATTGGAACAAGGATTATAACTATTTGATCTCATTATTCCTAATATAATGAGGTTTTAATTTGAGTGCTGGGGTTAGATCTCACTTAAGAATCAATGACAATACATAGATTTACAAGAGATGAAGATAAAGATGAAATCAGTCCCATGGAATGGTTGAGGATGGTAAAAGAACCTTGTAGGACTATTTTTGGGGCAAGCCTTGAGTTTGATGGTGAATCTTTCAAATGGAGGGATAACCTTGATGAAGGTACTAGGTTCTACCCCACATGGGAAAATTTTGAAAAACTCTTCTCAAATACATGGATCAAGGATAAAAAATGGAGGAGATGCATAAAATTCAAATGGAACTAAAGGAATCAAAAGAAAATGTCTCCAAATTGAAAAAGGATAATGAAGAGCTAAGAAAATATATTACAAATAAAAATGATGAGTTCATCAAGATGTAATCCCTTAATGAATCACTCATTAAGGAGGTTAAGAACTTAAAGCAAGAAAAGAGTAGCAAAGCAAAGTGGGAAAATGATGATTCAAGGGAAGAATTGAAAAATAAATATGAAAATATATGTATATTACGAAATCATAATAAAAAAATATTGGATGAGGTTAAGAGATTTGAAGAAGAAAAGAAGAATAATCAAAATCAAGAAGAAACAAGGATCTTGGATGAGGAATCTACCAAAAGAATTGAAGAGAAAATTTGCAAGAAGGTTCGGGAATCTCTAAATATTGATGAGGTAAAATCAGAAATGCAATCTAGAATTTAAGAAGGAAGTCAAAATTCGATAAATGGGGTGACATTACAACTTCAAAAGGAGAAAGAAGACAAGATTCAAGAAGGTCACCAGAAGATACTTGAAGAAGTTGAAATTCATCTAGAGGATGTACATGCTAAATATAATGGTATTATCTCTAAGGATAAAGTAATCAAAGACCAAGAAAAGAGGATAGAGGATAACATTGTCTCTGAAAAGAAGATAGATGAAATGCATGTCCAGAGTGAAGGAAAACCGTCAAATGTGAAACTATATCGACACCCTCATTACCAGGAAAGATTTCAAGGAAGACAAGAAGGTCGATATCGGCATTATCAAGGAAGAAGATGGAATACTTATCAATATTCATGGAACAAGGCATCAAAAAACCATTATTCAACAAGATTATTATCCTCTACACCCTAGTTCAATTCTCACAAGTGACATGTTGAGCTCATAAAGAGTATGTCGTTGTAATGGATTCAAGCCTTGCTATTGACCGACTTTGTGCCCTAAATATTCTAGGGTTCACCCTAGTTACCATCCTCAAAATGAGGGGAAGTACTCGAGGGTTTACCCTATGATTTGTAACCCCCCCAAAAAAGCATAAAAATACTCAATTTAGTGATGCCATGTTTAAATCAAGTGAAATATTGAATGAATAAGGAGCCTCCTCAAAGGGGGAAACCTCCTTTTAAAATATATCAAATGCAAAAGATAAAAATGATCATACAAATTAGTCTTATTGATGTATATATAGGAGACAAAGAGGGATATAAAGTAATAATAATAAGCCAACATAACTATAATTAATGTAATGATAATGAATGAGGGTTATGGTTAGGGGATTAACAATCCCCTCCCCTTCAAACTCATGTTTCTCTCAATGTTGAGAAGCAATGGATTATTTTGTATAAAGAACTTATCTTCCGAGGTCACATATTATATTATCATGTTCTTCTACTTAATGAGTTACTCGACAATTGCTCGATTAAAAAGTTGTCTGACACATGTTTCAATGACTATTTTAAGTTCTAGTATGATTTTCTCCTCTTCATCAAGCTCTGGAAAAATAGTTTGAACTAGGATATTATCATTGATTACCTTCTTTAAACAAGTAACATGGAAGAAGCAATGTACAAATTAAGATGGAGGTAACTCCAATTCGTAATCCACACTGCCAATCCTCTTCAACACCTTATAGATGTCATAGTACTTAGGTTCCAATTTATTGTCTTTATTTTTTTGCTCAAGGGGAATCTATTTATATAGTTGCATCGTTATAAATACTTAATCCCCCACTTCAAATTTTATTTTATTATGATGTTGATATGCATGTTGTTTCATGTTATTTTTTGCTATAGTGAAGTTGTCCTTTATTATTTGGAGAACCTCTTGTTGGTGTTCTATGTGATTCTCCATTTCTTGAACCTTAGGTTTCCCTCTCAAGGGTAATGTGATGGATGATACCCATATAGTGACATAAACAGAGAAATTTTGGATGATGTATGGAAGAACGTGTTGTACCACTATTTTGCTAAGGGTAATTACTTGACCCATTGTGACTATTTATCAAATGAAAAACACAAAGATAACCTTTTGTACATTTATTCAAAATCTTATTTTTCCCACCAAATCGGGGATCATGAGAAGAGTCATGAGCCAATTGAGTACCAAAAACAAAAACATGTTACTCCAAAAATTTCTAGTGAAAATTGGATCTTTATCACTTTCCAATAATCTTCGGGTTTCCATGTAGCTTCTAAACGATTTCCATGGATGTTGTAGCCACTATAATTTCTATAAAAGGATGAGAAAGTGAGAAAAAATGACATACTTTATGAGTCAATCCACCACCTCCATGATGAAATTATTTCCTTCTTGATGTTGACCTGGTATGGCAGACAATTGTAGAAGACCTAGGATCTTGATATCTCCCCTCCATTTTGTTGGCAAACCATCCATTCCGCCACAAACTTTTGAACAATAGTTTTAATACCTTCTAAGAAAAAAAATTGATCCTACGCTTTTTCAAAGCTACTAAGTATCACCCTATAGGAGAAGTGTGTAGTTTCAAAAGGATCTTCTATTTTACTTGGAAATTCTTACATAAATATAGGTGATCATTATACCAAAATGAATCATTATTCCACAAATAATTATCTAATGCACTAGGGTCGTATTGTAGTTTCTAAATGAGCTACCACCCTTTCTGGTGCTACTTCCATTATATCCATGCTTCTTCCACCCAAACATGTATAATTGAAATAGCACAGAGTAAGGCTTTAATGTCTTCTTCTTTCCTTGAAAGTGCATTCACCACCACATTTCCCCCCCTTTTTTGTAGATCATTTCAAAGTCATAACCTAGCATATTTTGTGACTTGTTTTTGTTTATATTATGAAGTTAATCAATGTTTCAAGAGTACTTCAAACTATCATGATTTTTTTTAACCTTGAAGTGTATTCTTGTTAGGTAAGGGTGGCATTCCTTAATTGCATTCAATATGGTCAACATTTTCCTCTCATAAATGGGTTTGAGCAAGTTCTTTCCTTTAAGTTGGTAGATTTCAAAGGCAAGGGGCCTTCCTTATTGCATTGAAACTACACTAATTTCATGCCTTGAGACATCAGACTCCACAATCAGGTTTTTGTGAAATTGGGTGTGGCTAGGACATGAGTACTACTAATAGATTCCTTAAGTTTTTCAAAATCTTAGGTTGCTTCTTGAATATAAGAAAATGCATCCTTTTTCAATAATTTTGTTATAGGTGTTGTTATTTGACTACCGTTCTTGATAAACCTACAATGGTATCCCATCCATCCTAAGGATCCTCTAATATTATTCAAGGTTTTGGGAATTAGCATATCTCTAAGTTCAATGTTCTCACCTTATGAAGAAAATTTCATGAAAAGCTCTTGAAAATTAAAGTCCATTGTTCCCAATGATTTTAATAATTGGACCCATAAGACCACATTAGTACCACCCTTTTTGGAATACAATCATTGAGTTATCCAAAATATAATCCCCCATAGCGAGATTATTCTATGACATTTCCTTAAACAATTTATGGTACATGTATCTGCAATCATTACTTGAAACCTTAGTGGTGGATATATAAAGCAATTAAGAAGTTTCCCCAATTTGCAATTAATGAAGTTATTGGTACTACCCAAATCAATCAACATTGATACCTTTCCCATTTTGATATATCCTTCTATATTGAGAGTTTAAGGAGTTTTAATGTTGGCCAAAGCATGACAAGATATGGTTGGAGAAGTATCTTCTAGTTTTGGATCTTAAGAAGGTTCCATTTATTTTTATTTTTTCCTTTTCACAATCTATGTAGAATAATTTAGTCTTACTACACTTATACCCCTTACTATACTTACCATCACAATTTAAATATAGTTAATTTACTCTTATTTCATCAAATTTTTGAGGTCTCACTGATCTCTACAACTTCCTTATACCGTTGGGAAGGTCCCACTGATCTCTACAACTTCCTAGTTATAAGTTTCAAGATATTTCTCATTGTTTGTCTCATATTTTCAAGTTTTCATTATGGCATATTGTCATCAGCCCAAGAACCTGATAACACAAAATTTTAGTGGGGATATCTGGGAAATCATCATCAAAGGGTCCAAAGACCAAACTCGGGGAAATTTATCCGAACTACTCACTCAATTTCCAATTAATTTCTTCATGTTTAAATACCTTTTTTAAAATATATTTTGAATTTTTATACTGGAAATTCATGTATTTGGTGGTGAATGACATCCAAGTACCAATATTTAAAGAAGATCCTACGCATGAGTCTGAATAGATATTATGTAAAGGAATGGACTATACAGACACATATTCTCTACATCAAGACAAGGGGGATCTGCTCATATACAATAGTGTCCCTGCAAATGTGATCTATAGTAAAGAATACAATACAAGTATAGGAGCAGCCATCAACAAAAGAAAATCAAGCCCAAATGGTAGGAGACAAAGTACAAATCTCATGGTAGATGAATATCAAGCAAAGAGGCAAAAGGGACTAGAGGAAGAGAATATATTAAAAGCTTAAGTTGAATGAAATGGGAAAGAATATGAAGTAGCAACAACAACATCAAAGAAGAGGAAGAAGAGATAAAGACAAAAGGAAGCATATGATAAAAAATTGAATTTGTATATTTCATATTTTCTTTTTCATAAAGAAACATAATGTGGAAGGTGAAGAGTTTGTAATGGTTTCTTGGGAATCCAAGAAGTCCCAAGGAACAACTACCAAACTTAGCTATATAAACCCATGATGGCCCACCAACACTAAAATAAAAATTCGAAATGTGAATGTACCTGATGTATGATATATTAAATTATGAACATTTCTGATGTCATTATTCCCTCATCATTCCATAGAAGATAAGGACAAATTTTGCCGATGGAAGGTTAAGAGTCAGGAAGGAAAAAAGTCAACAATCAAGGTGAATTTCAATAAATAGGGGGATCGTACTCGAATTAAGGGCTTTTTTTGGCCTTTTGAGATTTCATGTACTATTGCTGAAACTTTAATGAGAAACCTATTTGGCCAAGCTATTTCCTGGAGAACTTGGATTCTTGTGTTGCACTTGTTGTGGACTACTCTACTGCTTTTGCTCAACACTGGAGTTGTGTAAGAATGTATCTCTCATTGTAGACTATTTTCATTTGTAGCTGATGCATTCTTATTTATGTTCTTCATGAAATATTTGTCTGGATCTGTGAACATAGGATTGTAAATGATTGTTTAAATGCTAGACTATTCTAGTTTTGCAGTTATTTATTTGTGTTATTGTGTTTTCCTTCTGTGAATTATTTCTTGACCCTTTGATAGGAACATGTGTGGTTCTGTGTTTTCTTTTTGGTTATAGTTTCGTCTAGACGCTTACATTTTCATCTTAGGTTAGTTTCATTCTACTCTTTATATTAGAAACCATCGTCGATGGACCAGGTTGAAACCGGTAAACCCCAAACCAATAATGATTGTCGGTCTAGAATCTGGATGGGTTCCCTATTCCAAATGGTGTGAGATCTAATTGGGACTTCTCACTAGGGGTAACCCCTACTATTGATCAAGGTCACATAGACTTTGTCAACAAAGAGTTACATCATTTTACTCCCTCCTTTGAGGTACAAGAGAGTACCATATTCATTTCATTATCAGTTGCAAGATGTGTCTTTACGTGAGATTGAATTATGTGATAAAACTGATAGAACCACTTGGTTGTTGATGACCATTTCCAAGGATTGATCCACCCATAGTGAATCTTTAATCTTGCAGGTTTTTTTTGTTTGGAGCATTTTTCCATTGAATGATTGTTCTTGCCACAATTTTGAAAAGGATGGATATCAAAACATGTATCTTCCATGTGACCAATTCTTTGAAAATGTCAGCACTTGGGGTTTTCCTCATTGATTTATGATATTTCTTTATCAAGAAATCCTCCACTCACAAAATTAAGCAGTTTGGAGTAATCTACGATATGAAAGTTGTTTCATTTTTCATATCCTAAACCATGTCAATATCATGCCGAACTTGATCATGCTCAACTTCTTCTTCATCTACAATTGAATTTGTTTCTTTGATTTTCTCATGATTGCACTGTTGATCAGAATCATCACCATCATCATCACCATCAAAAAGATAATTGTTTTGAACAATAACTAGTTTAGAATGTTGAAGATTCTTTTGTTGAATTCCATCATGAAGAAGTTAAGTCTAAGTTTGAAGCAGTTCTACTTTGGCTTTCCAAACTTGCAAACAAGCTAGAACATATTGAAGAGTATCTTTGTGAATGGAGATAATGTTGTCTTTAGCAGTAATTATTAAATTATTCAGTAACTATAACAATTTGATACTTCACTCCATTTGAAAAATTGAATGATGCCTCCTTATGCAATAGGTCTAGATTACAATTGACTTGATAGAAACAAGGGCTTCTTGCAAATTTTCCTTGTATACAATTCAATGACTCAACTATTTATTGTAGACTCATAATGCACCCAATACAAGACACAATTAATTCTTGTGTGTTGGGTTCAACCGAGAATGCACCTGATAAGTGCAATGCAATTAATCTTAACTTTGATTTCACACTTACAAAGGAACTATTGCAAGTTACAGTTGAACTTGATTACAAGTAAAATTACAAAAAATATTGTTTGCAAGTTACACTATTCAAAATTGATGTTAATTATGAAGTTGAATTGATGTTGATGTTGATTTGTCATTGAATGTTGATGTGACTAACAACTTGATTTCTTGATTATGTGTTGCAATTGTTCATTTGCATGTGCTTGATTGTTCTTGAATGAAATTAATTGCATGTCTTAATTTCATTAACTTGCTTTGTACTCTATGTGTGTATGGTTGTATGATATATTACAATTGTAGTGTCAAAAATAGACACAAAAAATCCATCGAGCATCCAAGCAATGATTCATCACAAATAAACACCAAGTGTACCTAAGACCCCCTTATTCAATTTCGGGTGGATCTAGCTCACGAAGAAAAATACTTCAATTTTATTATGGTATCCTTCTTGTGATCACAATAGTGTGCCCATATACAATGAAAAGTCTTCAATGTACTTTCTCCTTCACAATGCTTTGACAAGTCTTCAATTATGCTTTGAAGATAGCTACAAAATATTGTCTTACACTAATTACTAATATCACTTTCTCTTTCATAATTCTTCAACTTTCAAAAACAATCCCTTCATGCACCAATTTAATACTTCACTTGATTACACATTTATCTCTTTTGTTGAATATGGAGAGGTTTACTTGCTAAATAAGGAAATGAATGTCTCATCACATTGTCCAAGAGTGCATCAATAAAAAATAATTACATTCACAATTTTGATGGTGGCACAATTTATTCAAAACAAAATTTTATGCATTCATGGGATTACCTTTGATTAAACAGGGAGATGGAAGTTGGGTTGTGGTGTTCATTTTGTTTGATATGGAATATGGTGAAGGAATAGAATGCAAGGTTTGATTGGATGTGATTAGAAAATGCAATTACGCGGCATGCTTCTCCTCACTTGCACTCCTATGTTTGGTTTCTTCGTAACTTCATCTCCAAAGTGGTCATAATTAAGCTTCTTAATATTTCCTTCGTTGGGCTCAAGATATGGGAAATTTAGTGCATTCCCCATGCAATGTTGTGCAAGTTCTATGTTGAGGATGTGCACCTGGAGTCATGGAGGGTTTTCAGTTGGAAATTGTTTCCACAAGCGTTGTTGGGATTTATTTTTGGCATGGCCTAGAAATCCACAATTGATACAACTAGAATTGAACCAATTGGATGGAGTACATGTGGAGGGCGTAAAACATGGCATCACAACAACACCTAAAACCGGTGAGACCCATTCATTTTTGGTAGGAAAAACAATGGTTTGTCTGGTGTGGTGGAGGGGGAGAAATTTTGTCATTCATTACTGCATAGTTGCCACCAAGAAAGGAAAAATCTTGAGGCTTTGAAACTGTGAAGCCCAAAATCATATCGGGTTCGATTCTCTTGTAGATCAATGAGTTTCTCATCATCGAAGTATTGACCCACCAAATGTGTCCATAACCCTCATGTATACTCATTGTTAAGAAATATACAACATGAGACAAGAACATCAACATGAACGATTGAAATGATTTTTCTTCTATATATATGATTTCTCACCTGAGTGGGTCAATTTATTTCCAGTTGGAATGAGGGTGTGCTTGTTGAGATCGCTTCTTGATGATGTAGATCATTAGGTGCTTGATTCCTAAGGTGATTGATGAATTGAAAAATCGTTGTTGGAAGATGGTTGAAACAAATAGATTTGTCGTGACTTGTGCTTCAAAGATCAATAGGATGGTTCATGCACTGTGCTAATTGGAAATACAACTTTTTTTCTTTCTTGATGATTCATGCGCTGTGCTCATTGGATATATTACTCTTTTTATTTCTTGAGATATGTATGCATATCTATTTAAGCCTCATGGATCACCACCATAAACTCAAAACCTCTCATAGATAACTATCATGGAGATATAGGACCCTTAAGACTAAAGGGGCTATGATAACATGTTAACAAATAGAAAAAAATAATCAAGAAAAGAAATTGTAAGAAAAGCCTTAAACCATCTCACATATTGTATTCATTCCAATTATACAAATATATAATACATAAGTGAAACCACCTCAATTTCTCTTACATCAACACCTCATAAGGAGATAATATAGGACGAGGAAAAGTAGGATCTAGAACACACTTAGGATATAAACTATATCCCACAATATGAAATATACAAAGGTGGTGTAAAAATTCATGATTGTATAGCGTGTCATAGGCTAACACATTGTTTCTTGATCTTGTAGACATTTCTTTGTTCTTTATACAACCATCTTCTAGATGCAGTTGTATCTTTTGAATTTGACACATGCATTAAATCCAATGAATGCATGACTAAATTTTTTCCCAATACGAAAGATTGTAAAATTTGGAATCTGTGTTCATGCATGTTGGCATGTGATGTTGAGGAATTTTGATGTCATTTGGATTATTGGAAGTTTTAATGTCATCATTGATTGTTTTCTCCCAAACATCATCCTTACATTCTGGAATATTTGTTTCTCTAATATGTTGTTGTTATGAGGGGGTGTTTCCTTAGCATGACCATTAAAATCTATGTTGTGTGAAATACCTTGAACAAATACCTCACCACAATGCGGACAAGAAAATAATCTTTTTTTCCTTAGTATTGAACCACAACAACTAGTAAGATAAATGATACACCAAAATGACTACACCTTAAATTGTTGATGTACAAAAATGTTTGAATAATTTGTTAAAATGATTTGAATGATTTGATAATATTTGTATGAATTATATATCTAAGCATACTTTGAGGCTTGAAAGGTCGTGTATGATCCAACACATTACACCATACATCACGATTGAATTATCATGAAATATCATACATTTGAACTTCATTCCATATCAACAACATCTTCTCTAGCAATGTTTCCAAATAAACATCCATGTCATTGACTTGATGCTTTCCGAGATTAATAAAAATTGACATAAAATGCTCTTTCTTCATGGCCATCCAAGGAGGGATATTATAATTTATTAATAGAATGGACCAAATTTAATAGGATGTAGATTGGAAAGAGAATGGATCACTCCATCCATCACTAAACCAAGCCTTAAACTCTACAACTTTATTATAATTTTTCACACTAACTATTATCTATGTGCTTCATTTCCTTGGAATAGGAGAGAATTTAAAACACTCCTAACTCATTCCTATTATTTGCATGCCAATCCATATATTCAACTAATGATTTGCATTGAAACATTCATTGTGATATTGGACTTATGGGCAAGTGGCATAAGACCTTTTGTGGAACATTTAATCCCTTTACATCATTGCAATAGCATCTTGTTTTTCAATTCGGACATAAAAAAAATTCTTCATATATTATTTCTTATAGAATACAATATTTATTACATGCATTATATACTATGTATTCAACACCCAAATCACTTAATACTTTCCTTCCCTCTTCACATTAACCAAGCAATTATTATTTGATGGTGAAAATTTATCTTGCAACAAGATGTACACAACTAACATTAATCAGTTGTCGCAATTGATGCAAGATTTTAAAAATCTATAAAACACGTGAAATTACAATACATTTTTAATTTGAACTTAACAAACTGTAAAGCTATTATCTGACCATCAACACGTTGCTTTCAAATGGTAGATTATTAAATGAAAAACAAAGTATAACACCATTATTTATTAGTCTTTAGGAAAATGCATGCTTGTGCACCATGCATCAAATGCTTTGCTTCAATGACATGGTTTGAACCTTCATCCATAGCTTGAATGTTTTGGTCACTTATATGGGGTGTGCCCCGTCTTATAAGTCCCATGTAACAATTGAATTATGGAGTTGTTGATCCTAAAATATGTTTAGCCATTTATCAATATCTCTCTTGTATATCTTGTTCCTACACTTAGAATTTTTTCCACTTTATCGCAGGTTCATGAGTCTTGTTATAAATTTTGTCTTCTCCAAATTGCACTGTTGTGTTTCTCCATAACCATAATGCACCAATACTTAGTTTATTTTAAAGTATTTTGCGGGTTCATCACGTAATCTCTTGTAAGTCCAAAATTACACTATCACCAAAACACAATACCATGTTCTGCCATCCTCTTTTTGTACCATACTTAGAATTTTTTCTATTTTTCACTGCGGGTTGAGTTTACTCATTCATCTCATTTGATTATCATGATGACTAGTCCATCCGTCTGCTTCACGATACATAGTTATTTCTTGAGATTTCATTTCTCTCTTGACACTTCAATACTTAGCCAATTCAACCTTTATTACAGGAGCATAGATCATATCACAATTCTTAAGAAATTTGTTTTCTTCCCCTCCATCCATCTGCTTTGTGATACTTAGTTATTTTGTGAGTTTTTATCGTGGGTCTGCATTCAAACTTACTCCATTATCTCTTCCTATATATCAATATCTTCGTTTCTCTGTAGTGAACCCTCGTTTCTTCTTGTCACATTCTTTGAGTAATATTAAATGAAGATCCTATGAAAAAATAACAAGTGGTTAAGTATCAAAGCATTGTTAATAATGGAGACTTTCTTGAGACCATTCTCAATAAATTCAAATTAAATTCTCCCTAATCATCCCTTCAGAAAAAAAGCTTCAAGCTATATTATGTAAAAATATTTACTTTGGTATTAACGTTCCAAAATACTATACATAATCTTGTAACTCCTTAAGCATGCCGGCCAGAAGGAAAGAGAGATTTTGTGGAGATACTCTTAATACATTCGGATGAGAAGATCCAAAAGTTCACTGGTCCAGATCATACAAATACTATTGTACATTGTGGCCTCTAGAAAGAAATTCAAATGATATTTGGACGTCAGGAATTGCCAAAGCAGGGTGTGTTCCAGAGGTTTTTGATGCTACGTAGTTGGTTTCATGGTGTATAGATAAATATGAGAAAAATCAGAGAATTATTCAGTTGCAAGGATAATCCCCAATTTCTTTGGCACCTTCAAATTTCAAGAAAATGTTCAGGTTACATATCCAACGATGAATTTTAAAGTTGATGAAGAAAAAGAGTTCCCGAAGGCTAGAAATTGTGGTTGGGACCTTTTACAACAATATCTGGAAGACCCGACAGTGATGCCAGATGATTTATCAACTATACAGGTCAGTCAATTAAAAACACCATATCAAGAAATGACATGGCTCTTTGCTAAGGTTGTTGGACAAGAATCAAATGCTACAATTTCTCGTTTAGATATGTATATTTTATATTTTTCTATCCATGATAAAGCAATTTTTGATTGGTTGAAAATTATTTCTCGTGAAATATCTTTCAAATTATTAAATTTTAAGAACATACAGTTCTACATGTTTGGATATTTAATCTTTGCTATCACATATTGTGTTAAGCCCTAAATAGTGGCTCATTACCCCTTATTTGGGGCATATTACATTAGTAATGTTATTTTATTTATGTCAGTTTTAGTCCATTAGTTGTAATTGTACCTCCTAGTCTCCTATATATACAAAGGAGACATTTTCATTTGGAATCATCTTGTATTTGGACATTTTATGTGGGGTAAAGGAGGTTGCCCCCTCAAAGAGGATTATTACCTGAAATTATCTCTTTTTAAAGTCATTGAGTACTTATTGTGAGGTTTTTCTATGCTATATTGATATTTGGTTCTTAACATATGATATTAGAGCTCAAGGTCTTGGGGTTTCGCTGCTACATCAGAGACACCTTGGAATTTTCACTATAATTTTTTTTCTACAATGTTTCATAAGTAACGTCTTGGAGGATATTTACTAGACGGATCAAGGTACGTTGGGTTAAAATTTCATCTCTCGAGGCCTTATAATTTAGGAGATACATCCTGTGTAATATAAGGTTTTGGAATCATCCTTAATTGAGTCATTGCGGAATTTTCGCTATAAAAGTTTTTCTGTAATGTTTCAGACCCTAAAATCTGGAGGATATTCAAATAAATTAGTAAGGTATCTATCGTAAGAATTTCAGATTTTGGGTCATCATACATTTGTAGATACACTCTGTGGAAGATAGGGTATCCGACTAGTCCTATTGACTAGTCTCAAGCAGCTATTCTGGGTAAAAAATTCATAAATTCTTCCTAGAGTATCCAAATTGAGTGAGACTAGTTGCATTCAATAGTGGACAGTCCATAGTAGTTATGGTATGAGTTTCAGAATTTTATATCAATTATTTTGTGGGGGGCACGCTATACAAGTGAGATCTCCTGGAAAGGCCAAAAATCAGCAAGTTGTGGGGAAGTTACCGTAAATTCCACTTGGCACATCCAATTTTGATCAGATCTATGGCATTGCAGAGAAGAAATATCAAAGAACTACAAAAAATAAAATTAATACTCAGAAGGGTCGAAATTTTGGAGATACAATAAAATGAAGATTGTTTAGCAGAACCACCTCAAAATCAAGGTTTAAAGTGATACTTGGCCAACATGCCACCAAAAAAGGAAACTTCTACACCAAATAAGCCTCCAAACAATCCTACTTGGACTCCTGATGAAGGTGAAGAAATGTGTAGGGACATAAATGATTTACAAAAGAAGACAATAACAAAAGACGAACTACAAGAGATGATGGATTCAATTGAAGCTAAGTTGGAGGCAATAAATACTAAGATGGATGGTTTAAAAGGGGAGATCATGGAAGGGTTGAAAATTTTCCTAATAGAGAGGACACCTAAAAGTGAAAATGTATCCCATGACAAGGAAGATGAATCAAGAATGGAGAGAATCTAACTGTGGGTTGAAGACCAACCACTTTCCTAAGATCGATATGAGGAAGTTTGATGGCAAGGACCCAATCACATGGATACTTCAGATGTAGCAATTATTTGATCTACATAATGTGCCACATACACAAAAGGTACAGGTTGCTTTGTTATATTTAGAACCCAATCAATTTGTGTGGTATCTATGGCTTTGTTCTCACAAATCACTCGCCACTTGGACAATTTTCATGGAAGAAATGATAGCACACTATGAGGATACAAGGAGTAATACCTTCTTTAGCCAATTGATAAATCTTAAGCAAAAGGGTTCAGTTGAAAAGCACATTGAGAACTTCTAAAGATTGAATATAAAGTTAACAGATATTCCAGATGAGCACTTGATTGATGTATTCATAGTAACTTTAAGGGATAACATTCAACATGAGGTTCGTCTTTGGGAACCCAAATCATTGGAGAATGCATTTTGGGGGGCAAGAAATGTTGAAAGTAAAAATATGGCTATGGCTACTATAAGGACCACTCCTAACATCTATCGAGAGAATAATGTTCCTTCTTCTAAAACAACTCAACTTACCAGGTTGACACCTCAACAATTGGAGGAAAG
>SNQJ01S0043248.1:33198-44041 GCA_010110895.2 Picea sitchensis
TCTTAAGGGGGGATGTTAGGATATTTAGACACTTAGGAGTTAGTTAAGATATACTTGGTCTAATGTGTCGTTAGGTAAAAGTGTGTTTCCGAATGTGTTTATTTAGTATGCATTTGTAGTTAGGAAATATGATGGTCAGGATATTTTCCCTAAATAGAGTGATTCGACAGTCACGATATGTTCATGAAATAGAGTGATCCATCAATTCATATTCTCCTCGATCTTAACAACTACATTGATTTGTGGCTTGACACCCGATTGGTCCATGATCTATAGTTAAAGAGCATGGAGGGTCATTTTTCAATGATTGATAGTGAGAAACTCTCTTGTAAAATCTCTTTGTAATCTTTTTCTTTTGCATGAATAAACTGCTCCAAGTGGTCACGTTGGCTGGGGTTGTGGATCTTTCCCCGTAGGGGTTTTACCACGTTAAAACATCGGTGTGTTGATCTTTGATCTGGTTGTGTGAGTGGTTACTGAAGGTGCTCTTCCTCTGTTGGAATACATGTGTTGTCAAACACAATCTCGACCCAATTCATACACGGTACCCTGCTTTGTGGAAGCAAAAGGCCATGTATCATTTCTATGAAGTGTATGATTCATTCATTTATTTTTTTAAGAAACTCATGTTTGGACTTGGTACTTCAATAATTTCTCTAGAAGCATCCATTTTTCTTGATAAAAAGAGAAGTTTTGAAGCAATGAAACATTATTGTGTCATCACGATTTATTGTTCTCGAGAAAGCCCAATTTATCTTCCATTTTATGTACCCGACAAGACATTTGTAATAGAAGTTTGTAGACAATACAAACTTTGGGCTCATTTCTTCTATGAAAAGAATAAAAATCAATTCATTTCATTTCCATGGAAAATTGGTGAAATAACATTAAAGAATGCTTAAAAAATTGATGAGTACGCAATCCAGTTTTGATCAATACAATTTAAAGGTGGAAAATGGATTTAAATGGTTTGACCCTAATCAATATTTCATGAATCACATGATCTCTATGGGTTTTAGTGTATCCTATGAAAATACCTATTTATTTGGAGAAGAACAAGACAATGGAAATAACCCTGAAGCAGTTCCAGTTAGAGATATTGAAATTGTTATTAGCAGTACTGAACTGCATCGACAACATGGAAGGTTTGTAAATAAAAGAAGCACAAGGTCTCAAAGTACTTCTCAAAGAAGCGACACATCCAAACAAAACCATCAACTTGTAACCCAAGAGAAGAAGAAATATTTAAATGAATATTCTAGTGGTGGAGATAAGAATGATCCTCCTACAAGGAATCTTGAAAGGCCTCATAAGCTCACAATAACCAATAAAAGAAAAAGACAGACAAATAAACATGAGGCAAATGAGTTCATACCTGAAGACGAAGATGCCCTTGAGGACATGGATTTGGATGTGAACATTGAAGATATAAAGTTTTCAGATGAGGATAAAATAATTCAAGAGAGCAAAGAAGTTGTAGTGGAATTGGTGACACAAAAACCGATCTTCTTTGAAGAAGAATCCTTAACTATTCATAGTGCGCTATTTGATAAAAACTCAAATAAATTAGTTTTTGAAAGAATTAATTAAAAAGGAAAAAAAGTTCAAAGAAAGACAAGTTCATAATTTAATCTGAACGGAGTCCCACCATCAAGAATTTTGAAGATCCATAGAGCTATAGGTGATTCCCTAGAAGTGTCAGTTGAAGAGATGGAAAATTAAAACATCGTCCTCAAAGAAAGAAACAAAGTATTGGAAAATGCTCTAATGCCACCCCTATATTTCCAAGTCCGATTGCTACTATTCATCCTTGGAAAAGCTTTGACAAGACACCATAATCCATCTCAAAATTAAAAGAAACATCAAGTTTATCAGTTGCAGTCAGAAGGTATGTTGGAGAGAATATAAAGAAATGAATGTCCCTAATTCTTGAGACATGGGAAATTTCCAATAGCTTTGTTTCCTTGGGGTCTAGGATTATAAATCTTTGAGAATACCTTCAGGATGATCTCGAAAATGATGAGGGTTTTTATAAAGATGTTGTTATTACATTTGATTTAAAAATTTCTGGTATGACTGAATTGAAAAGAAATGAAGAATATCTACCATCCCCAACTCGCATAAAACAACTTAAATCCTGTTGGATTATGAGAATAAAGACTTTAAAGGAGATATTGGTTGATTGTGACACTTTAAGTGTAAAAAAGGGAGATTTATATTTGAAATTGATTGAATTAGACTTAGCAAGAACAACTGGAGAGATCCAAGACCCTAAATTAATCTTAAATTATATTTTTATGAAAAAATAACAATTTGAAGAACACATAGAGATATTGAAAGGTGTATCAACATAAAATTTTAATGGTTTGATCGAGTATGCAGAACAAGAAGTCAAAAGTTGGCTAGTTAGCTATATTAATAAAAATGAAGATATTGAAGACACCTTAAACCTACTTTCTATTGACTTTAGATATATGGAAAGCACAATATTTGATATAAGTGTAATAAAAATGAAGATATTGAAGACACCTTACACCTACTTTCAAATGACTTTAGAGATATGGAAAGCACACTATTTGATATAAGAATAAGGCATGGGATAATTGTTGCACTCATAAGGGATTACATTGAAATTTGGTTAAAGAATTCCTTAATCAAGATAACTGAGCTAGATCAAGAAAAGACTGTTGGTATTGGTCATGTAACTGCAACAAAGAAAAATACAAGAGGAACATTGAAAATCCAATAGAGGAGAGAGATCCATCATAGCGATTAAACTGATCGCATTCTTCTCAATTCGTTTCTCTTCTTGTCCAAGAGTCATCCAACCGTGTCTTATCTTTCCTAAGAAAACATAACTGATTTATGATCACTTCTCTTTGTCTTATTTTCAGGTTCAACCATGTTTCGCTCTTTCATTTATCGTTCATGGGAGCCCAATCCCAGTCCATTCTGAATGAATACATTTTTATTTTCAGACTATTAAAGACTATATTTATTTTTTTAAATCCCAGAGAACTATTTTGGAGTTAAACTTTAATGATATCTTGAACTCTGAGTTTTGAGCATAAGATATTTAAAGTTTGCTTATAATATTCTTTCATGTTTTGAATGAAAAATTGTTTTAAAGTTCTCTCAGTTGTGGGTCTTTATCTTTCTTTCCATGAATGCGATAAAAAATATGAATATTGTGATGGATGTGAGAATCATATTATTTTTCTTGTAATTTTTATTTATTTATGTATAATATTTCTGCATTTATTGTATTTTAATTAGTGAATATTCCTGGTCTTCTTCTCAGGAATTCTTATGTGAATGTATATTATTTTCAATCGGTAATATTTTAAATTTTATTGAGTGATAAGGATTGGAGTCTATTATTTAGTATTATCCCATTTTAATATTTTGGTCCTGAGATATTCAAGATTTATCTTTAAGAAAACATAAAGGAGTACCACCTCTATAAAAATGCAGGGGGGTATTTTATCCTCGTGAGGTTGTTATCTGGACCTTAACATATATAAAAATCAACATTTTTGGCGAAAATACTAGGAAGATAAAAAGGTTGGTTTCACAGACCAAAATTCCCATGAGTCAACCTCAACCAAACCAACCCCAATTACAAGTTGGTCTTGGAAATCAAACAAGTGTTCTACATCAATTGTAAAATTTGGTGTTATGAACAGTAGAAAGTTGAGAAGAAATTGAAAGATCATGGGAAATCCTCACCCATGAACAAGAAAGATAAATCACAAGAAGACAAAGAAGAAGGGATAGAAATTAAAGAAGAAGCTAGAATTGTACAAGGGCCCAATAATAAAAAGCAAGAGAAAACAACTTCAAATTCTAGAAGTTGGCAAAAGTTCCACCACTGAGACAAGAAGAAATTTAATAGTGGGTGAAAAAGAAGAAATAAATGAGATCCACGAGAATCATGAAGAGAGAAATGAAAGACAAAGAACACCGTGAAGAAGGGTTAGAAATAGCCCACTTAATCTTCAAGGAGAACACATCCATTAACTACTCTTCTTCAAGGAGTCTCACTAGTATTTTCAAGAAATGGAGTGATGGAATCTAAAAGACACATGGATCTGTTTTTGAATATATGTGAGATCCATTTAGTAGAACATGATGATGTAATGGTCATACTTTTTAGTCAGACATTGACAGACTTAGCCTATGAATGGTATACGTCTCTTCCTTCTCGGTCGATTTCATCATTTGACGATTTGGATAATATTTTCATGACCATGTATGCACCTCCAACTGCATACCATACATTACTCACCCAATTCACTCAAAATCATTTGAAAAAGGGTGAAAGGATCAAAGATTTTAACTTAATATTTTTCAAGACACTAAATCAAGTTCCAGAAGAACAAAAACCAAACGCTCCAGTTGTACTTGGATTTTATAAGAATATTATGCCCACAAATGTAAAATATTTTATTAGGGATTCAAAAATAGATGATTTAGATGGAGCTATATGAAAAGCAACATAGATGGAAGAGATCATGCTAGAAATAGACGTTGATCGATAGATCATCCTTGTAAATTTTCAAAGGAAAATGGATACTCTTGCTATATCAAATCAAGGAGCATCAACCTCAAGGAATGTTGAAAATTGGGGAACAAGGAATGTTGAAAATTGAGGATTCAGTGGAGGAATCCTTTAGGCAGTCATTCCTAATGTAAAAAATGATCCGACCACAACTCAAGAAATGAAGCAAATATTAGAAATAACTCAAATGAATAGAACAATTTGACAAATTTCGAACGAGCTAACAATATTAAGAAGAGCTGAAAATTTTTGTTCCTGTAAATCAAAATTCAAGAAATATTGCATAGGAACAAAGAAGAACCCCATTCAAGAACAAATAATGAGACAAGATAGAGATGAAGAGCATAGGCAAAGGGTACCTAGAGTGCCAAAACCTAATGTTGTTGTAATGGAGGAAATTTTTGAAGAAGGAAATTTTGAGAATTACAATGAAGAAGTCGATGAAATTCAAGATGAGATTCCTAAATCAGTCCAAATGGATGAAGGGGATTCATCCTTTTATATTTTAGATGAAAAAGAAGAAGCAGATATTCCCCAAGAAAATGTTGTGCAAATAAGATCACAATCCAATAGATTCAAATCAAAGAAATCTATTGAAAAAGAAGAAGAGAAGACAAAAACAAATGTTGGTGAAACGTCAAAGAAACAAACAATTTCAAACCAGGGAAATAATCCACAACAAATGAATTTTAATGTGATAGATGATTTGAATAAGTTGAGAATCACTTTTCCCTTCATGGAAGTGGTTAAAATTCTACAACAAAGAGAGAATATTTTGAAAATTATTGATGAACCAAGAAATACAATATAAGTTGTTGTTACTAATTCCATGCAACTACAAAATTCTACAGCAGTCAAGCCAAGGGGAAAAGTTCCACTATTCTATATAACTATAGAGAACCATGATGTTGTACTACATAACTATTTGATAGATAGGGGTGAAACCAATAACATTATGCCCCTATCAATCATGGAGGCACTTGGGATGGGATGTACTAAATATTACGAGATTGGTGAAATCATTTATGCAATAGATTCAAGAAAAGTCCCAGCTTATGGAGAAATCAAATATTTTTTTGCATGGATAAATGCAACACCACATATCACAATAGTCTTTACCATTATAGTGGTAGATATTCCTCCAACATACAAAGTTGTTCTGGGAAGATGTTGGTCCTCAATGATTAAAGGGGAAATAATGAATGATGGAAGCTACATGATGCTTCCCAACAAAGATGGAACAATGGGTAGTATTCCTAGAGATTCTAAAAAGCCAATATCTTTCAGAAAGAAAGAAAATGAAATGATGGAAATTTTGTTGATGCAGGAATTGGAAACTATGCAGTTCTCAGTTCCAAACAAGTTAGCTCTCCAGAGAAAGAAAAGGAGAATTCATTTCAAGGTTTTTGGAAGATGTCCTTTAATAGCGCCTACTCCAAATATGGAATTGGGGCATGGATTGTTTTTAAGAGTCTGAAATCAGTCATATATTCACATGCCATCATACTTGAATTTTCATGCATAAATAATGAGGTTGAATATGAAGCATTGATACAAGGGACGAACCTTGCATTACAAATGAAAGTTGAAAATATGATAGTGATTGGTGACTCCAAAATAGTCATAAATCATATCAAGAAGAAATACAAGATAAATAAAGAGAAGTTGAAATATTATGCAAAAAGAGTAAATGAGCTTATAAACTCTTTTGATTCTTTTAACATCTCTTTCATCCCAAGATATAAAAGTTAGAAAGTTGACTCACTGGCTGTTGTTGCATCCCTTTTTAATCCATATGACTCCCAGAAGCAAAACATATTTCATGTAAAGAGAATATTCAAGCCTTTAGTTCGTGACAACCAGGAGTACTTGCAAGTTTTTTAAAATGACGAACAATTGGTTGAATTTCTTGTTGATTCAAATGATAATTTTGAAAGCATGGATTATCAGAATCATGCATTTGTTTCGAAAGATTATATTAGGTTTTAATATCTTTTCACAAGACATGATCAAACAAAATTTCATGATACAATAGAGGAGACCTAAAATATAAACATTAACACTCATGACTTTTCAAAATATGTAAACCTTGGCACCAACTGCACACAGCGAGAAATTGATCAATATACTTCTTTATTTAAATATTTTTATGATGTTTTTTCTTGGACCTATGATGACCTAAAAGAATATGATAAGTCCATCTTTCAACACATCATACCCCTAAAAGAAGGAGCAAAGCTTGTAAAGAAAAAATTAAGAGTAATCAATCCCAAACTGAAGCCCTTGGTAAAGATCAAGTTGGAAAAATTTAAAAAGGATGGAATAATTGTTCCCATAAGACATTCAAAATGGTTGTCAAATCCAACAATAGTCAGAAAGAAGAGTGGAAAAATCCGTCTCTGTGTGGATTTTAGAGATTTAAACAAAGAAAGCATTAAAGACAATTATCAACTCCCAAACATGGAGATGTTGCTACAACAAGTGATTGGTTCATCATTGATGTCCATGCTTGATGGTTTTTATGGATATAACTAGGTCTTTATTGCTGAAGAAGACAGACCAAAAACTGCTTTTGTCACACCTTGGGAGACATATGCATACATTTGCATGCCTTTTGGGCTAAAAAATGTTGGAGAAACTTTCCAGCGAGTAATGGATCATGCCTTTAAATATTTGATTGGAAAGTTCATGGTTGAGTATCAAGATGATTTGAACATTCACTCAAATATTAGAGAAGAACACATTAAACATCTGAGGGAAGTCTTTGAGTATTATAGAATGTATGGTATATTCCTGAATCCAAAGAAGTGTCTATTTTTTGTATCAGAGGGAAATGTTTTGGGACACATTGTAAGTAAGGAGGGGATTTATATTGATCTAGAAATAATTAAAGCAATCAACGAATTGAATCCCCTGACATCTAAAAAGGAAGTCAAATATTTTTTTGGAAAGATAAAATTTGTGTGGAGATTTGTACCAGATTATGCAAATATTGTAAATCCCATTAATATGTTATTGAAAAAAGATCAAAAGTTTGAATGGACTCAGGATATTCATGCAACATTCACTAGGATTAATCATGCAATCACCACTGCTCCAATACTTGTCACTCCTAATTTTGATCAAGATTTTATAATATATTATTTTGCTTCAGATGAAACCATTGGCTCGATACTTACACATAGAATTATCAAAGGAGAATAATTGTCAATAAGTTTCATGAGTAAGACTCTCCATGATTAAGAATTGAAATATTTGAATATAGAGAAGCAGGTTCTCTCCTTGGTCAAATATGTGGCACATTTTAGGACGACACATTTTAGGACTTGTATTCTTTCATCTCATGTGATAGCCTATGTACCAAACTCTCCAGTGAATATGTTGCTAAATCAACAATTGAGAGAAGGCAAATGGGAAAACTAGATTTCAAAGATTCAAGAATACGACATTGAAATCAAGCCATTAAAATAAATAAGAGGACAAGGGCTATGTAAATTGATGACATGGATTGAGGCAGTAAATGGATATATTTCTATTTCAATAGGGTCCTCGTAATCTACATCAAAATGGTACAAAGATATTATCTTTTATCTTAAATATGGTCAATTTCCAAATGGCATGTTTTCAAAAGAAAGAAGGGAATTGAAAATTAAATTAAATCAATATGTGTTGGTTGTTGAAGTCTTATTTCAAAGAAAATTTGATGGAATTCAATTGAGATGCATTGATTCAACAAAATCTCAAAAGGTGCTTCAATAATTTCATGAAGGTGTTTGTGGTGGCCATTTTTCACCTACAACTATTGCACATAGAATTATGAGAGTTGGATATTATTGGCCTACTATTTTCAAAGACTCATATTCTATTATTAGGAAATGCATTTCTTGCAAAAAATTCTCTAGAAAAATTAAAAGAGCAACAATGCCCTTGCAGCCTTTAATAGTTGAACATCCATTTACACAGTGGGGAATATATGTCATTGGAACCATTAATACAAATTCCAGCAAGGGCCATACATACATACTCATTTCAACTGATTATTTCACTGAATGTAAAGAGGTTGTAGCTCTCAAAAAGGCATATCTTGAGGAGCTCAATAATTTCCTCAAAGAGAATATTCTATCAAGATTTAGAGTGCCATAAAAGTTTATAATTGACAATGGGTCAATATTCATTAGATGGAAGTTCACCAAATTTTGTGGGGAATTTGGTATCATTGTGGGGTAATCATCAAACTATTATCCTCGTGGAAATGGTTTGGCAGAGTCAACAAATAAAAATTTGATCCAGATCCTTAAAATGACAATTGCAATGAATCAGAGGAATTGACATACAAAACTAATTGATGCATTATGGGATAGTCAATTAACACTAAAGGATAGCAATTTATCATCACCATATACACTGGTATATGGAAAAGAAGCCAGAATGCCCATTCACTTGGAATTGAATTCTCTGACATACACTGTGAACATTGAAGATTAAAAAAATGTATCTCTATTGAAAAGAATATATGACCAGTTGATGCAATTGGAAGAACAAATAAATGATGCATTAAGGAAAATAAATCAAATACAACAGGTCATCAAGAAGAGTTTTGATCAAAGCGCCTTGGCCAAAGAATTTCAAAAGGGGCAACTAGTATTATTGTGGAACAATGCCAAAGAACAATCGTCTCTCCATACAAAGTTTGAAGCATTGTGGGTTGGTCCATACATTATTGAAAAAAATCTTGGATACAATTATTATCTACTAAAATATATGAAATAGATAGTGCAAATGTTTCTAGTCAATAGACAACATCTCAAAAATTTATTCTTTTGAAAATTTTCAGTCTCATTCTGTACATAGTTTTATTTTCCCTATACATATTTTTCAAGTGTTTATTTTCCAATCTCTTTCTTCATAATGAATTCATACCCAATGTTGAGATTCTTGATTGTTAGTAACCCACAGGGGGTTTCTATCCCACAATTGAAGCTTGTAGTTGATCCTAAAATATGCTTAGTCATTTATAAATATCTCTCTTGTATATCTCGTTCCCACACTTAGACATTTTTCCACTTTATCATGGGTTCATTAGTCTTGTTATAACTCATGCATCCTCCAAAGTGCATCGTTTTGCTCCGCCATAACCATAATGCACCAATACTTATTTTATTTTGAATTATTTCGTGGGTTCATCACGTATTCTCTTATAAGTCCAAAATTCCACTGTCACTGAAACACGCTGCCATGTTCTGCCATCCTCTTTTTGTACCATATGTTAGTCTCTAATTTTGCTTTTTATTTAGTGAGAAACCCTAATCCTAAACCCTTCCTACCTGCACTTCATTATCTGCTTTCATTTGTTTTTAATCATTGTTTTCAGCTTGTTATGGTTTGCATTTTAGTTCTTTGGATAATTTCTTTAAGTTTGGAGTTTTAAGACATGGTTTTGAATGATGTGTCACTTCATATGCATGTTTGAACTTTACAAATTAAAATTATGCTAAGTCATTAATAGCACTATCGGAATAAAATTATTCTCGTAGCGCAAATATAATCATGCCTTAATATGCGCCCGCCACCCAGATTTCATTATGATTACATAGATCGTGGACTAAGAGTTCGCATGTGTCCCACAATGGCTCTCAAATCATTTTATGATTCAAACTGTTACATGATCAAATTGCTTTGTACCCACAAAGGACTCATTTCAAATCGTTCAATTCCCAAATATCATTATCTAAACCCGCCTCTTGTCATTCTGATTGTGCTGAATTATAAGCGCATGTATTTTTCTCAGAAGAATTGTTATATGTTAACAGTTGAAGTTTGTAAATTCAGAATCCGATCAGTGCCTATTGTAGCATCGTGTTTAATGGGTTCCCTAAGAGAAGCAGGCAAGTGGTCAGATTGGAACTTGAGGGTGCCGAGCTTCTTGAGGCATATCCGTAGATGGCGCAAAGATTTAGAGATGCTGGTTGGTTTGAGTTCATCACTACCTTCCAAGGTCACAACGAATAGGTCTCTTTGGAATGTGCATAGAACTTCAATGGTTACGAAGTGGAGATCGGGAAATTGCTAATGTTGGTGATAGAACAAACAATTGCCAATGCTTGCAGGTTGGTGGTCGGAGGAGAACGATGGTGGAAGAAAGAGCATGTAGTTACAGAATTTGTCAATCAGTTTTGTTGGTTGTGGAGCCTAATTATCTTCCTGATTCAGAGGTCCTTGTTTTTAGTCGTGTTTATACCCCATGAAGTATTTACACCCTAGAAGTATGTACACTCTTCCACG
>SNQJ01S0043248.1:50483-85679 GCA_010110895.2 Picea sitchensis
TGCGGCTATGGATTGTGGTGAATAATGTATTCTGAGAGAGGAGACAGTGAGAGAAAGAAGAGGAAGTTACAACGGGTTTTGATGTAGGTTGTATCCCTTCATTTGCTGGATAATAATAAAGGAAGGACCTGGCAATTTCTCTGGTGGATGTAGCCCACACTGGGTGAACCACGTAAATCTGTGTCTATCTTGTATTGTGTGTCTTCTGTGTTTTGTTTCTGCATTTGTTTTAATTTATTTCTCCGCGGTCCTGTTTTTCTAACAAGTTTTTGCTGCCAGACAAACAAAACTCAGATTGGAGAAAAGGAATCCCTTGCAGTTGGATCAGATAGGAATGTCACACTGCCCTGATCATTATCCACAGGTATATCACCTACGAAGGCAGATTCTCATTGATTTATATCTATCACATTAGGTTATTAATGCATCTAAATGGTGATTATCCTTTAAATTTGCCTTATTTTCTCCTCAAAAGCCTGGCAAAAATGTCAAAAAGAGTGCAGTCACACTCCTCTAATGCAAAGAGTAGCCTGTTTAATCAGGTTTTAATTAAGACTCTAGTCGTGTCTACCCTAAGAGAAATACAAAAACCCTAGAGCTGGCTCATGCAATCCCTAAATCTTGACCCATAGTCCAACAAACAGAAGAAAGGCAAAAGGAAAAGGGATGTTACACAAGAGCCAAGCATTCCAGTTGATGAAACCCCTGTTAAAGAAGAATTTCCTACCATCAGGATAACAAGGACCAACAGAGGTAAGAGACCCAAATGGGAAACAAAAAATGAAATGCTTCTTGACGCAGATTTAAAAACAGAAGAAGACTCTGATGAAGATTATAATGTTACACTCTCAGCCAAGCATAAAGCCCCAGCAACCAGTAAGAAGAATGTTGCAGTTAAAAGGAAAAAGAAGAAATGTGTTCCTGTTCCTCAAGACCTTAGGAGGAACTCTACAATAGTCACCAACAAGTACAGGCTAAGGCCCAAAGCCATGTTCGATTCCTCAATCAAAAGAGAAGATGTCATGGTGATAGAAGACCATTCTAAAGATGCTAAAGAAGATATCAAATGAAAGACAGGAAATTCCCTAGTACATAAAGAACCAGCAAAAGAAGGTAAGCAAATTGTTCCATTCTCTACAGGACCTATAACAAGAGCTGTTACCAAATTGTCAAGAGCTAAAGCATCTGCCAAAGGTATAAGTAGGGTTCATGAAACTAAAGAAAGTAATCTTGTAGATTCATACCATATATCATACATGCCTGAAGCCATGGAATCAGCTAGTTCAGATGAAGAGAACAACTCATGATTGGTTTCTAAGTACCAAATTAAGATAAAAGAACCTCAGGTTGCCATAGATTTGAATGAGCCTGCACTTGCTGAAGAGTTCCCCGAGTTCAGGGTTAAAGTCATAACTGATAAAGAAAATATCAGAGAGCTCCAGAAGACAGTGGAAAAGTTGAATAAAGAGAAGGCTCATGTAGAGCAATGGAGTTCTAAGCAGCAAGAAAAGACGAACACAACATAAAGAAGAAAAAACAGAAATCAAATACATGAAATACTCTGTTTTTCCTGTTTTAGTCCTTATATTCAAAAGAAGTTTCTGAAACTATGGAGATGAATTTGTTAAAAAAAAAAGAGGCTTTTGTTGGAAACATGCCCCTTCACAAAAACCTCTATTTTTTTTTACACAACTATCACATTTTAAGAGATTCAGATATATATTTGAGGCCTAATTTTTTGATAAAGCTACATGGAATACTCTATTTTTTTACCTGTTTCAGTCTTTTTCTTCAAGAGAGGTTGTAGAACAGTTGGAGAGGAATTTGTTGAAACAAAAAGAGGGTTTTGTTGTAAACATTCCCCTTCACAAAAACCTCTCTAGGTTTTTACACAACAATCACATTTTAAGATATATGAATTGATCTTTGAGGCCTATTTTTCTACGATTTCATAATAAATAATTTCATGTTTTAGTCAGTAATTTGGGGAGAGGTTGCAGAACAGATGGTGATGAAATTTTTGAAACAAAAAGAGGTTTTTGATGGGAACGAGTCCCTTCACAAAATCCTCTCTCAGTTTCTACACATATATCACCATTTAAGAGATAATAAGAGATTGTTGGACCCTATTTTTCAGGAATCTACCAGATTTGTTTTCCTGAAAAATCTCATGGACAACAGTTGACAAGCCACCTCATTGATTCGAATTGGAGATCAGATTGGATCTTCTCCTTGATTATTTGAAACAAGAAACTAATATATATTAGGAGGTTTTCAAAGCCATTTCTTTTGGATCTTGATAATTATGTATTGTTTCTATATAAACTCTGTAGAATGAGAAGTTGGGGGTCAAAAAATTGGAGATCCAGAGGACTTTTTTGTGAAACTCCTTGTAAAGAAATTTATGTTCTATTTGACACTTAATAGCAAAGGAAATGGATGGTTAGACACTCTTTTCTACTCTGTTTTTCTTTCTTCATGCTTGAATTCATTGTTCAGACTGCAATGCATTTGTTTCTTGATTGTTAATTAATACAATAAAGAATTTGCTGTGGGAATTAATTTCAAGTTTTTATTTCAACCCGATGTTCTTGTTTCTTTGGATATTCTAAGGCAAGAATTTATTTGAAGTTAACAAATTGAAGGCTTCATCTTCTCTTTTTCTTATTGGTTTAATCCATCTATGTGTCTACCTTGTATTCAGTCAATGGGATATGCTATGTTCTGATCTTGATTTTCATGTTATGTTATAACCTTGAGTTAGTTTTCAACCACCTTATTCAAAAAAAACAAGTTATAAAAACCTCCTAAACACTTTTGAATAAACCGATGATGCCCTAGCATTCCCTCTCATAGTCAAGTGCAACTTTAGGGACTAACACCATACTTAGAATTTTTTCTATTTTTCACCGTGGGTTGAGTTTAATCATTCATTTCATTTGATTATTATGATGACTAGTTCGTCTGTCTGCTTCACAATACTTAGTTATTTATTGAGATTTTATTTCTCTCTCGACACTTCAATACTTATCAAATTCAACCTTTATCGTGGGAGCAGAGATCATATCACAATTCTTAAGAAATAATTTTTCTTCCCCTCCATCTATTCGCTTTGCGATACTTGGTCATTTTGTGATTTTTTACCATGGGTCCACGTTCAAACTTACTCCAAGATATCTTCCTATACATCCATATCTTTGTCGTTCTACGGTGAACCCTTGTTTCTTCTCGTCACCTTCTTTGAGTAATATTAAATGTGAATCATACGGAAAAATAACAAGTTGTTAAGTATCAAAGGGATGTTATTAATGACAACTTTCTCGAGACCATTATAAATAATTTCAAATTAAATTATCCCTAATCATCCTTTCAAAAAAAGGCTTCAAGCTATATTATGTAAAAATATGTGATTTGGCATTAATGTTCCAAAAGACTGTACATAATCTTCCAACTCCTTAAGCATGATGACCAAAAGGAAAGAGAGATTTTGTGGAGATACTATTATTACATTCGGATGAGAAGATACAAAATTTCACTGGTCCATAGCATACAAATACTATTATACATTGTTGCATCCAGAAACAATTTCTAATGATATTGGGACGTCAGGAATTTCCAAATCAGGGCGTGTTCCAAAGGTTTTTGATGCTACAAATATGGTTTCATGGTGTATAGATAAATACAAGAAAAATCATAGAATTATTCCATTGCAAGGACAATCCCCAATTTCTCTGGCACCTTCAACTTTCAAGAAAATGTTTAGGTTACCAGAGCCAATAATGACTTTTAAATTTGATGAAGCAATGGTTGGTACCTTTTATAGCAATATATGGAATACTTGGCAACGATTCTATAGGATTTATCAACTATACAGGTCATTCAGTTAAAAAATCCATATCAAGAAATGGCATGGATCTTTGCTAGGGTTGTTGGACAAGAATCAACTGCTACAGTTCCTCATTTAGCTCTGTATATTTTATATTTTTCTATCCATGAGAAAGCAATTTTTGACTGGTCGAAGATTATTTATGGTGAAATATCTTTCCAATTATAAAATTTTAAGAAGAATAAGAAGTTCTACATGTTTGCATATTTAATATTTTCTATCACATACTGTCATGTATTGAAAGGACCACGTTTAACAAAATAGGTCAACTACAAGATATACCTAGTTCATTCATGGTACCCTGCTTTGTGTAAGAAAAATTCCATGCATCATTTCTATGAAGTGTATGATTCATTTGTTTCTTCTTTTAAGAAACTCATGTTTGGACTTGTTACTTCAAGAATTTCTCTAGAAGTGACCACTTTTCTGGATAAAAAAGGGAAGTTTTGAAGGAATGGAACATTACATTGTCTTCATGATTTATTGTTCTTGTGAAAGCCCAATTTATCTTCCATTTGATGTACCAGAAAATATATTGTAATAAAATTTGCATATAGTACAGATTTTGGGCTCATTTCTTCTATGAAAGGAAGAAAAATAAATTCATTTCGTTGCCGTGGAAAATTGGTGAAATAACATTAAAGAATGCTTAAAATTTTGATGAGTATGCAATCATGTTTGATCAGTACAATTTAAAGGTGGAAAATGAAATTAAAGGGTTTGACCCTAATCAATATTTCATGAATCAAATGATCTTTGTGGGTTTTAGTGTATCTTATGCAAATACCTATTTATTTGGAGAAGAAGAAGACGATGGAAATAACATTGAAGCAGTTCCAGTTGGAGATCTCGAAACTGTTATTAGCACTAATGAACCACATCGACATCATGTAAGGGTTGTAAATGAAAGAAGAACATGATATCAAAGTAATTCTCAAAGAAGAGATACACCTAAAAAAAAACCTCAATGTGTAACCAAAGAGTAGAATAAATCTTTAACTGAAAATCCTGGTGGTGGAGATGACCATGATCCTCCTAAAAGGAATATTGAAAGGCCTCATAATCTCACAATAAATAGTAAAAGAAAAAGACAAACAAATGAACAAGAGGAATATGAGGTCATACTTGAAGATGAATATGCCCATGAGGACATGGATTTGGATGTGAACATCAAATATAAAGAGTTTCTGGATGAGGATAAAATAATTCAAGAGAGAAAATAAGTTGTAGTGGAATTGACGACACAAGAACCAAACTTATTTGAAGAAGAATCCTTAACTCTTCATAGTGCTCTATTTGATAAAAACTCAAAGAAATTAGTTTTTGAAAGAATTAATTCAAAAGGAAAAACAATTCAAGGAAAGACAAGTTCAAAATTTAACCTGAACGGAGTCCCACCATCAAGAATTGTGAATATCCAGAGAGCTATAGCTGATTCCCTAGAAGTGTCAGTTGAAGAGATGGAAAATGAAAACGTCATACTCAAAGATAAAATTAAATAATTGGAAAATGATCTGATGCTACCCCTTGTATTTTCAAGTCTAATTGCCACTGTTCAACCTTGGAAAATCTTTGATGGGACACCATATTCCAACTCAAAATTAAAAGGAACATCAAGTTTATTAGTTGTAGTCAAAAGGTATGTTGGAGAGAATGTAAAGAAATGAATTTATCTAATTCTTGAGACATGGGAAGTTTCCAGTAGCTTTGTTTCCTTGGGGTCCAGGATTACAAATCTCTGAGAATACCTTCAGGCCAATCTAAAAAATGATGAGGGTTTTTATAAATATGTTGTCATTACATTTACTTTAAAAGTTTTTGGTATGACTGAATTGAAAAGAAAGGAAGAATATCTATCGTCCCCAACTCGCATAAAACAACTTAAAGCATGTTGGATTACGATAATAAAGACTTTAAAGGAGATATTGGTTGATTGTGACACTTTAAGTGTAAAAAAGGGCAAGTTATATTTTAAATTGATTGAATTAGACTTGGAAGGAAAAACTGGAGAGGTTCGAGACCCTAAATTAATCTTAAATTATGTTTTTTTGACAAAAGAATAATTGGAAGAACACTTAGAGATATTGAAAGGTGTATCAATAGAAAATTTTAATAGTTTGACCAAGTATACAAAACAAGAAGTTGAAAGTTGTCTAGTTAGCTATGTTAACAAAAATGAAGATATTGAAGACACCTTACACAAACTTTCAATTGACTTTAGAGATATGGAAAGCACAATATTTGATATAAGAGTAAGGCATGAGATAATCATTGCACCTATGAGAGATTACATTGAACGATGGTTAAATAATGACTTAATCAAGATAATTGAACTAGATCAAGAAAAGACAATTGGTACCGGTCATGTAACTACATCAAAGGAAAATACAAGAGGAGCATAAGAAATAAAATAGAGGAGAGAGATCCATCAAAATGAGTAAACCGATCACATTCATCTCAATTTTTTTCTCTTCTCGTTCAAGAGTCATCCAACTATGTCTTATCTTTCCTAGGAAAACATAACTGATTTTTTATCGCTTCTCTCTGCCTTATTTTCAGGTTCAACCTTGCTCCACTCTTTCATTTATGGTCCATGGGAGCCCAATCGCAGTCCATTATGGACTAATGCATTTTTGTTTCCAGACTATTAAAGACTATATTTATTTTTTTAAATCTCGGAGAACTATTTTGGGGTTAAACTTTAATGATATGTTGAACTATGGATTTTGAGCATAAGATATTTAAAGTTTGCCTATCATATTCTTTCCTATTTTGAATGAAAAAAACTTTTAAAGTTCTCTCAATTGTGGGAATTTATCATTCTTTCCATGAATGTGATCAAAATTATGAATACTTTGATGGATGTTAGAATCATGTTATTTTTCTTGTAATTGTTATTTATTTCTGTATAATATTTCTACATACATTGTATTTTAAAGAGTGAAGATTCATGGTCCTCTTCTTAGGAATTATTTTACACTCTAATATTATTTTTAATTAGATGAATGTATATTATTTTTAATCAGTAATATTTTACACTATATTGAGTGATAAGGATTGGATTATGCTATTCAATATTCTCACATTTAAATATTTTGGCCCTGAGATATTCAATATTTATCTTTAAGAAAACACAGAGGAGTACCACCTCTATAAAAAAATAGGGGGATATTTTATCCTCGTGAGGTTGTTTCTTAGACCTTAACAAATATAAACATCAACAAGAGTTTATTTTAGGTATATGCCATTATAATCTTCCATTGAAACACATTCCCTATACCTCTTTCTATGCATATAATGACTTCGTTATTATGCCACAAATTAGGATTAGGGGTAACATACATTATAATTATAAAACACATATCCATGAATACATTGTGTTTATAACCCCATAATATTCACAAATTAACATAAATTCATATTAATAATTTAACTAATTCAATATTAATTAATTTATTTGTGTAACACCCTGTTTCCCCCAACTTGTAATTAATCATAAAATAGGATTACCATGTTGTGGCATGGGAACGATGTAAATGTATTATTGTTTGAGTTGCCAATAACTGACTGTGGGGGTGAAGCCTTGAAATTATTGGCCATGATATCACTAGAGGAAGAATGTGAAAACTATACGAGAGGGTTCATTATACCAAATAACCCCAAATTTCCCTTGATGAGGATGACAAACCTCCTTCGGATCCCAAGGAGAGAAACCAATTAATGAATAAAGGACCAGTGGTTGAATTATCAACCACCCCCATGAATGGAAGCATGGTCGAGCTACGAATGTTAGACCGAAGTACCATAAAGACTTGTAGACCCGAGCTTCCTTTTGACAGAAGGAACGCGATAGGTCGGGAACCTTCCAAAAAGAAGGAAGGTAAGATAGATACACACGGACAACTAGACAAGAGCGCAAGATCGTAAGGGAGATGCATGAAACTCTCCAGGGGATAATGAATAGAAGGTCGCGAGCTTGATGCTAAGTGAGAATCTGATAAACCTCGACGAGGCCATAACTAAGAGAAATATCTGAAAGTTGCAGAGAGCAGAACCTGAGCAGAAGCTGAACAGAAAAAGAATCCTTGAGAACTGCAAGAGTTCCCTAGTGATATCATGGCTTGGCATGGGTGTGGCCAGAGTGCTAAGAATGAATGCCTCTAAGCCTATGGTAGGGTGGAAGGACGAACACCCACAGTCATTTAGTTGGCTACCACATGTAATAGATAAGTAATCACATATATTGTGTATTTTAGTGGTAATGTGAGTTAAAGTTGGATATCCTATGAATGTTGTAGGGATGGTCATGTTTTCTTAATGATTTATATTGTATTTGCTTCTTTTGTATCTTCCTGAATGTGAAATTAGGTAAGTAGGAAATCATATGGATATGACATGTTTTATACTCGTAAATGATTGCGTCCTATGGTGGCTTAAGCTAGATTCATGAACTGTATGTTCATCGACCTTGGACACAGTTTCATGAACGCATGTCAACCCTCCTAGTCGTTCTGAGTCCCTTGAAGGATGGAGTCTATTACGCTTAGGAGAGGTACTGCAGATATGCACAGGCTCTCTTCGAGGCAAGCAGAAACCGAGAACCACTTAAGTTCTAGACTTGATGAATGAGTGCAAGGGGTATGTAGAAATTCTTCTAAGTGTTAAGTCCAGTAGAAAGAGCGTAACACTCTTAGGTCCTTCATAACTGATGAAGCTCGGCAAGGATAGCGAGATTCAAGTATCAGAAGGGAATATCCTTTCGATTGGAAGATGAACGAATGAGATCCATTTGGGAGGATCCAAGGTTTGTCACGACCGTTAGATTTGAAGAAGGAGCGCAAACGTTAACGCCTCAATTCCTTCAGTCTTCGCAAGTTCGATGAATGTTGGTAATCATTGCGAAAGGGAACGGATTCTCTGAAATCTGAAACCTGAATTTGCAATGCGATCTGGACCGTAGATCTAAGGATCTATCAGGACCCACCTTGACCGTCGGATCTGTAAGTTTGGAGTTCGCACGATGGGAGAATCGTGCGTTGGTGTGACTAAACCCCCGAAAACCAAAGTAGCGATGAAATCTAGACCGTATATACAAGGATCTATCGGGACCCTCCTTGACCATCGGATTGGCGAGATTGGAGTCTACACATCGAGAGAATCGCACGTTGGCACGACTAAACTTCTAAAACCCGAAGTTGCAATGTGATCTAGACCGTTGGATCAAGGAAGTTTGTGGACCATCGATATGACGCGAGAAGATTAATGCAAGGAGTATGTGAGAACTTGACATCCCCTAAGAACCAAGCTCAGAAGAGACAAGCGCTTCTCAGAAGCGCAGATGAGCTCCAAGAGGTGAACTTGTTTCAAGTTCGTAAGCTCCGGAGGGAAAGCGGAAGTCAAGACCCCTATATCAGGGCTCACAAGAGGTAGATCGAAGGCTGAGGCCTTCAAAACATCTGAAATCTTCCAAGTCAGGGAAGAAATAGAAATTTCAAGAGGAGGAGCGATAGTGGTCATTAGATTGAGAACTGTGAAAGATTTGGGCCGTTGAAATTCACATCCAGAAAATTAGAAAAGCGTGCAGGAGGAGATCAAATATGAGTGCGAGGACCAACAATCTTTGGATCCAGGAAAGGTGCACTAGGGTTAAACCCTTTGAAAGTATATAGGAGAATGGACTTTTCCAAGTCCTGAAGTTCTAAAATCATTGGAACCGTCCATCATCAGGGCTGACAGGTGGAAGCAGATCCAAGAGTTCGAGAACTTAGACATTGGAAGAACTGGGGGAGAGCAATCTAAACTTTGCAAAGGGCGAGGTGTGAGGTGACTCTTAGCTGTTGGATTCAGAGGACACGTGGCAGAGATCCATGTACTTTGGAGGAAGAACCTGCGGAGAAGTCAAGAGGTGAATACCCGAGGAGCTGGGAACCGCAACAATCCTAGCCGTCCATCAGGATAGGACATGTGGCAGGAGATCATCGTTTCACTGATTCCCAAATTGGGAAAGTCAAAGGAAGAATCATGAGAAATCGTGAGATGATCTGGACTGTAGGATCATGGAAGACCGTGGACCGTTGATCTGACTCTATTGGAAGATCGGGGATCGGAAGAGTCAGGGTGGACTCACATCCAAACACCTGAGATGCGAACTCACGATTTGATCATAGTCGTCGATCGAAGGGAGAGTGTGGACTGTAGATTGGTTCTTAGAGGGATTTCGCATATCAGACTTCAGAGAGGAGAAGTGAACTTCCCTCGGGAGACGCAAAACACAAAGCCCCAAAGCGCTTGGTATTTGGGCCCCAGGTTATTGTCCAACGTCTCAATCGAAGGAACCTAGAGGGGTGAGCTAGCGCCTAGAGGATTCTCCGATTGGGAAATCAAAAATTGGGAGTATCGGGTTTGGCCCATAGAAAAACACCCAAGGTCCAAGGTCGCGAAGTGCCTTTTGGATAGGCACGTGGTCACAACCAGTGGTCACGTGGAGGAAGCTTGCACCTGGTGCTATTTCGAATGGGTGAAGTCTCACAAAGACCCGTGGATCGATTTCTTAGAGATTCCAATAGGGAACCGAAGAGCTGCTTCAGCTCGAGAATTTTGAAGGTCCATTGACCAGGATTAGAGACCATGGATGGATGATTCCACTAATTGAGGAAAAATATTTTTTATTTATTTATGCCCCGTCATGGGTGTGTTACGATTTTCTACCAAAACTCTAATTCTCCATTTGCATCTAAAACAACCACCAACTATTAATGCTTCATAGTAAAGTTTCCAACAATTGTCTTTATGTGCCTCTACATCTGTCACTCTACTACTAGTTGGAAGTTCAAAACTAGTAGGAAAATCATCTTGGCCAACATAAACTCTTGTGGGCATGTTTCACATATGTATTCCATTTTTAAACCTAAAATATTTAGGTATATTCATTTCCATATCTATAGTATGGTTGGAGGATAATGAATTCTCGATTAAATCCTTCAAATCAAGTACATGTACATATAATAATAACATAAAGGGTCAACATGAAAACTCTTATGATAAATTCACTAACTTTGAAAAAATGAATTAATTTAAATTTACATTTTGTGTGTCTTCCAAGCCATTCATGTACATATAATAATAGCACAACAGATCGACATGAAAAATGTTATGATAAAGTTACTAAGTTTGAAAAAATGCATTAATTTATTTACATTTTGTATGTCTTCCCAATCCATTCAATAATTATGATACGGTAAATTCATTAATCAACATTGTAGTTTATTGATATATTGTGTTCATATGGCTTTTCTCAGCACCATAAGATATAATGTTGTTTTTTTTTGTTTTTGTTTTTTTACAAGTGTCACATGGAAGCTTAGTCCCGGCTCGAAATGGAAATAATAATGACTTAAATTTATACTAAAACCAAATTATATATTGTGTTATTAGTGATAAAATCTATAAGCTCCTATGCAGGTTTGGAAATAATTAACTTTCAAAAGAGATTTCTTAATTAAAAAATTTCAACATACCCATTCCTATACATACATACATATATACACTTGGTAAATAACGTTTCCCATCATAGGCATCGAAGACAACCAATTGCAATATTTACATATTAGAAGGAATCTTATAATTATTATTTGACCCATAGAATTTAGGTTTGTATTTTCAGTGGTTTCCTACAGTAGAAATCCCATATGCCTCAAGGGTTAGAGATCAGGGTCTGATATCATATATAATGGCCCAAATTCGAATATAATTAAATGCATACATAAACATAGCAATTTGAAACTATTAATTGAAAACATAAAAATACATAAATCCTTGATTATGATAATTGACAAGAAGGAGTGAGTGGTGAGAAACTTACCTTGGTGTTGAAGGAATTCACTTACAGTGCTAAAAATTGCGAACTGATGCACTCCAATCTTCAATCCAACATGTCGTGACAAAGTGTTGGGGATGAATATCCACCAAACCAACCCCTCAATCATCACCACTGAGAGCCTCCAAGCCCTCAATCATCTTCCAAGTCTTTTCCTCCAATTGTCCAAGAAAAAGATGTCAAAATTCCTTCTCCACCTTCACTATATAGAATTATGTTTACTCATTCATACAAGAAGTTTCATGCATAAGTTACACTTGTCATTAAATAATTAATCATTAATTTTTATCCTTTTCTTAATTGAGTTTTCCATAAATTTATCTTTTCTTATTTTCCCCTTTATTCTATTAATAAATTAATTCATTTTTATTTAATTATTTTAATCTTTTACTTTATTTATTATTTATTTTATTTTCTATTTTTATACCATTTAAATATGTATTTATTTATTATTATTATTATTTAATAATATGGGGCATTATAGGTACCAAGTAGATGTCACATCGACTCACATTACTCACACATATGGAACTAGTCACATGTGGACTTCCAAGAATAGTATAGAGGGTCCAAAACCATAACCCTAATCAAGAGTTGAGGCATGCAAAAAACCCTAACACTATATGACTATAAGGACATATAAAATACTAAGTCACTAAGTCAATGGAAACTCCATAGTGAGTTCACCTTTCTTTGTATTTTCATTTCATATATGAGAAAAAAATAGAAAAGCACAATCCTCAACTTTCGGTTGGATTTTCTCATATTGGGTTTCCTAGGGTACATGGTATGACCTCAATGAGGGAATATGTGGAGTTAAATGTATATGTAATGGAGTAAATGTATATTAAATATAGGTTGGATTAATAAAGGGACCACATGTGCAATGAGTGAGAATATGTATGTATAGAGGTCAATATATTCATTGTTTGGACATGAACATAAGATTTTGACATATGGATGTATTGGGGTTATTTGGAGAAGGTTCTTCTATTCTTAAACTAATTATTGTGTAAATCATATTTATTATCTCTTTGGGAGTTTTTCTCCACTTTCACATCTTGTGTACATTATGTGTACTCTAGTTTATTATGCTATATTAAGGATTTGATACATAACATTTAGTTTTAGAATGGACAATCCTTGGGTTTGACTCCTTCAAATGAGTCATATTACTATTTTCAGTCTAACTTATTTTTGGGATATCTTCAGTGAGTGACATTTCCAAGGTACATAGAGGACATATTAAATTACATTATGTCAAAATTTTAGATTCTATTTCATTGTATTTCATAGTTACATGCTATGGAAGTTAGGGTTTCTAACTAGTCCTACAACTAGTCTCAAATAGGTGTTCTTAGTAAAATAGTTATATTTGAAGCTATCAAGTCTCAAATAAAGTGTGACAAGATGCATTGGAAAAAAAAATAACAAAGTGTTTTAGGTCGAAATTTCAAACTTGAAAGCGAATTATTGGCTACATGGAAGTCTGTACAAGTTCACTCTCTTGAAATATGGGGAAAAAAACAAGTTTTGGTAATGTGAGCATAATTTTCCCTTGGAAGGTCCAAATTAAAGGACCAATGGGAACGTGGAGATAACATATCAGAGTACATCCTATGAAAATTGCAACAACATGGGATTATAATTGGTGAAGTTTTCATAGGTTGAAGTTCAACCAATCGTATAGTCTTTGAATCATGGTTTTAAACTTGCATGGTAACTTAAAATTTGTATAACTTTTGATTGGAAGGTCTAGTTAAGGTGATTCAAAATTTATTGGAAAGAGGAAATAAAATAGAATATATTCGCAAAGCTATTTTACAAATTGGAATAAATAAGAAAGGTGTTAGAGTTATAATATAATGGTTTTGGCTAGACCCCAAATAAGAACCAATGGAAATAACTAGATTTAGAGGAGATGAAGATGAAATTGATCCTTAGGAATGGTTGAGGCTTGCGAAGAATGTAAGAATTTTAAAATTATGAATTTTAATACAATTCTAAAATTCACCTGGAAATGGATGTTTTCTATATCCAAACCTTATGAATATTCATCCTTAGGGATGATCCAAAATACAAATTACAACAACAAACAATGGACAATATTTCAATTCACTTTAACCCCAACCCACTAGGAAATTCAAGAGTAGGGATAACAAACATATTCCAACAAGTTTCATCCCTTAGGGAACAATTTTCTGTTAAAAATTCACTTAAGCAGTTAAGTTTATTTAGTATTATTTAACTTTAAACTATTAAATCAATAACTACATGCATAAGGATCACTGAAAGAAATACATCCATGTTAAAATAATAGGTGTGCTCATTTCACCATAGACAATATCACTATATTGTCACCCAACCATAGGCACACAGGCCACCCCCAAGCACCTTAACCTTGACAGAAAGAATAATTACGAAAGCAAACACTAGAACCAATAGCCAACTAAGGTAGTGTACCTCTCTCCAAAGCTAGCGTACCAAGTAGAAAGTCCAAACCATAACTAAAGACCAAGTCACCATTGTAGTAGTTGTAGCTCTCCACTAGTCATGCACACCACTATTCATTATGAAGTTGTGAGAGTGAGTGAGTACAAATGAGCTCAATTGCCCTTTATTTATAGTCCTCTAAGTCACTTAATTGGGTCGACTTCTTCTCTTGGAGGCTAATAAATTAATATAAATTATTCTCTTGAGCTGACTTGTATTCTAGGGATATTAACCAACTATTTAGGGTTTCTCTTGCTTCCCAAAATATTCTAGTCTCATCAAAGGTTACACGTAGAGGTTAATACCTCCCGCAGTTACCGTAACATCAACACTCCCTCCTAGCTAGAGAGGTATTAAAGGAAATGGTATTGAGCACAAACAAACCATTCAATCAATAACATCATCATAGCCACACAGGCTATCTCATGATCACATAGATCAAATCACGAGCACCATCATCACTATCCATCTAGATAGTCTCCATGGAAATCAGAACCATGCCATCCAATAAAACACAATTGTGTCTATCCACAATAGTATATAACTAGTATCCATTGGTACACAACCACTCCTAGTAGCACACAACTACTAACCAATGGCACACAGTCACTACCAGTGGATCATATCCACCACAGTAGCATACAACTATTGTCCAGAGACATACAGTCTCCACAACAATCAAATCATATCATCTAATTTCATCATGCATCAACAGTGTCATCAACTGCATCACCTCTAAGTTGTATTAGCATGATGTGAATGCATCATATATAAGTTGTACTGGCATGATCTAGAGTATCATATACATCATCTCTAAGTCGTATTAGCATGACATGACTATCATGATGTCAATGCATCACATCTAAGCTATATGCCTATTAAGTTTTGAGCTATTATTAGGTTTCTTTTCAATTTACTAGATAACAATAACATAGGTAGGATCACTGAAAGAAACACAATCAAAAAATACACAACATTTATCCAGGGAAACCCTCATGGGGGAGAAAACCCAGCATACATTCCTTAATATATATAGCCAATACAATGCCAAGACAATAAACCAAAACACTAAATAATATCCATCATTGAGCAATGTGTCTCTCTCTTCCTTCTTCTCCCAATTGCAGCTACCAAACTTGCACACTTGATGAGAGAATGAGTGAGTGAGATAATGAGGAGCTAGCTTCCTTTATTTATACAAGATGGCAGGCGTTGGAAATGTGTCTCTTCACTAGGTAGGGCTGACTTGTCTTCTTAGTGGTTAAAACCACTTTAATTAGGCCTAGGGGCCAACTTCTTAATTCGGGTTTGACCAATCCACAAAAGGGGATTTGGTCAATTAAAATGCCCGACATGATCAATCCACAAAAGGGGATTGATCAAATGAATAATAACTCAATAATAAATAGAATACTCTTTGCAGTTATAATATTTCAACACTCCCCCTTAACAAGAAGGGTATTCTACAACATCATCAGGAGAGAGAGAGAGGGCAACAACATCAACAACATCTAGAACATTGACTGGCATATCTATAAATCATCAGAATTTTTTCTCATCGTCATTCTTCACAGCATGGAGCTGGAGTAGCATCATCATCCTCATCAACATGAGGCTAGAGTAACATCATCATCATCTTTAGTGTGAGGCTAAAGTAACATCATATTCTTCTTTAGCATGAGGCTAAAGTAATATCATCAACATATTTAGTGAGAAGCTGAAGTGGCATCATCATCATTTGCATCAACATCAATTAGTATAACACTAATACATCATCATCATCAATAACAACACAAGTCTGATAAAACATAAAAAACAACATCATCACAACACGAAGGCTGGAGCATCATCAACATCAACACTAAGCTGGAAATCTTCAACACAAAAATGGCATATCAACAACATCAACACGAAGCTGGAAATATTCATCATGAAGCTGGCATCTCAACAAAATCAACACGAAGCTGGAAATATTCAGCACGAAGCTGGCATCTCAACAACATCAACACAAAGCTGGAAATATTCAGCACGAAACTAACATTTCAACAACATCGGCACAAAGATGGAAATATTAAGCATGAAGCTGGCATCTCAACAACATCAACATGAAGCTGGAAATCTTCAGCATGAAGCTGCCATCTCAACAACATCAACATGAAGCTAGAAATCTTCAGCACAAATCTAGAAATCGTCAGCACGAAGCTGGCATCTCAACAACATCAGCAAGAAGCTGGAAATATTCAACACGAAGCTGGCATCTCAACAACATCATCACAAAGTTGGCATCTCAACAACATTAGCACGAAGCTGGCATATCAACAACATTAGCATGAAGTTGGCATCTCAACAACATCAACATGAAGCTGGGATCTCAACATATTGTGGTACTCTAACAGATCCAAAGGATCTTCCTAGGAATCAAAAGATTCCCTAGGATATAAAATCCTAACGAAGCTACCACTATTGACCAAAGCTAGCATATACATGCACAAGTAGTATGACAACCCATCCTTATGGACCTTCAATATCTATCCATGGATGATAAGTCCCCTAGGATATAAAATCATAACTGAGCTACCCGCTATTAGTCAGGATACCATAGTATCATCAGCACTACTCCCCCTTTCGAGGGAGATCCTTTCGGATTATACCAAGTTGGTATCGAAAGTGATAAAACTTTACATGAGATAGAAGCTTTGTCAACACATCTACAACCTGTTCATCTGTGCCAACACATCTACAACCTATTCATCTGTGCCAACATATTGGAGCTTTATAGCTTCTCTCTGCATCATATCATGAATGAAGTGATATTGGATCTCTATTTGCTTCAACTCATCATGGAACACATCATTTTTATACAACTTTGGTTATCACATAAGATCATGGTGGCTTCCATCTCTAGATCAAATAGATATGTCAACAACATACGAAGCCATATGGATTCAAAACTGGCGGAACATGTAGCAATGTATTCCGCTTCTACCATGATGAGAGCAATACTTGATTGCTTCCTACTCTTCCATGAGATCATGGTTGACCCCAGACTGAAACAACATCCTGAAGTTCTCTTCCTATCATAAACACTTCTAGCTCAATCTAAATCAATATATCCGTACAATCTGAAGTCATGATCTCTAGTATAACAGAGACCAAAATCCAACGTACCCTTAAGGTATATCATCACATGTTTTGCAGCTACAAGGTGAACACATCTGGGCTCTACTAGATACTGACTCAAAAGGTGTTCACAACAAAACATATATCTGTTATGTTATTCGTCAGATACATCAACGAACAAATAATCTGTTTGTATAGAGTAGCATCAACCAATTCTGACGAGGTATCTACGAGGAGCTTCAATTTCGTTTCCATGGGTCTGTTCATGGATTTACATTTCAACATGTCAAACCTCTTCATTATTTCAACTACATACTTTCCTTGGTTAAGGAAGATCTTCTCTGAGCTCTGTCAAACTTCAAGACCTAAGAAATAATGCATTAGGTCTTTCATTAAATTATGTAGCGAGCTTCTTCAGCAATCTGTGATGATGTTTTCTTCATCTTGTCAAGAATACATCATCTACATATAGTAGCAACAATATAATTGGCTCATCATTCATAACCTTGAAGTAAAGGTTAGAATCAGTTTTACTCTTGGTAAATCCCAAGCTCGTTAGGAAACTGTCAATTCTTCCATACCAAGCTCTAGGAGCTTGCTTCAACACGTACAGAGCTTCCTTCAATCGACAAACATGATTCTTTATATCTTCAATCTTCAAATCATATTGTACCATCTAGGTACACTTGCTTCAACTTCAAATTAATGTGCACAATCATGTGCTAGCTTTATGTGCTTTATGCACAACACTATCTGACTCATTGTCTGGGAGTATGTCCTCTACTCTCTCTGCAACTATTCCTCTAGAAGTGGGACTCTGCACCTGCAGTTGCTCTGAAATTGAGAATGGTTTCTCCATTCTCACTGTGAATGTTGAAATCTGAAAGTAACTCCTCTTACTTCATCACGACAACAAATTCATCTGAAACTGCGAGTGGCTCAATAACTGATATTGAATGTAGTTCTTCTTCTTTCATGGAGGTAACTCTATATTTTATTGTATTCATGTCTCCATGACCCAACTAATGTACTACACCAACCGCCACTCAATTTTAAATATGGGAATTTATCCCCCTGCATCTCATACTATATATGAATCATGGTTGTTCTGGTTGTCTTCATGAATACTGGAACTATTTCTTCAATTACTGGAGTAAGTGTCTCGTCATAGTCTTCTCCCTCTTTCTGGGAGAATCCTCTGGGCAGTCATAAGGATTTGTACATATGCAACATGCTTGATCTTTTAGATCAATATTGGAGGTTAATACTGACTTCTCTTCTAGTCTCACGGAAAAATCCATATTCTAGTTGTTTTGACTGTCTTCGTTCTATGTCATTGAAACAAGGGAATCTTCCCAAGAGATTTCATATCTCCTAGAAGTTTCTGAACCTACGATCTGTTTTTCTCATGACATCTATTTCTCAGTCCTAGAAGTTGTCTCTTCATCTGATCCTTTATGAGATCAGGCTTACTCTCGATTTCTTCTAAGTCGATAAAGACTTCATCATCTCTTATGGGGAATATTTGGTGTTGAATACCAAGTCTAAATATGAAAGGCTGAGTCAAACTTCAAACGAGTTCTTCTTCCCATCAAAGTGGCTTCATTATCCTTTGACCAAGTCTTTTGTGAGTTCTTGTTTTAATCTTTGGTCGTCTTTGGAGCCTTCTTCTCCTTACAATCAATTTCCATATGAGATACTCTGGATTTCAAAAGATAGCTTCTTCTTCATATTCTTTGGTACATGAATGTATATGGTTATGTACATAGTTTGCTTCATGTCTCATCTAATCTGTTGTCATCTGCAACCTTCATTATAGCTTCCTTAGGGTTATCAAAAGTGACCTAAAACAAGGTTAACAAAACAACAAGCAAGAATAATACTCTTTTGATAATAGTAAATAAAGAAATAGCACAAATAATCGTCACAGTAGCTCCTTTAGGGCTTTCACTTGTGACATGTCTGAAACAAAGATCAAAAGTAAGAAATACAATACGAAATTAGATCAACACTCTTCTAGTGCTTTGATCAAACATTCATCCGAGGTAACCTGGTACCAGAACAAAAAGTTTCTCCTAGAGGAGATGTTAGTTGTATCTAGTAAATGATTACATTAATCATTTATCTCAATATGCTCACATGCTACTAAGTATAATAATTTTCAAAGACCGATTCCTCAACTATAGTGTTTACTTGTAATGGGGTAGTTATCAACTTGTCATGTGCAACTTTGAATCTTATCAACTTAATTAATCAAACCTAGAACCTTGAGTCTTGTCCTCAATAATGAGTGTGTTGCTTTTCTTCCAAGTCTCCTTCACTCAATATGAACAATGCTTTATTCAACCTCTCTTTTGTACTAAGACAATATGTTATCTTGATAGAAATCTAAGTTAGAGAATAGGCTCTATAAACTCAACTTTAATCAGAATTTTGACCAATGTTTAGTATGATTTCAACATACCACCTAGATGTTCATAAGGTCAAAATAATGTCATAACAAATAGATGCATATCAAGATAATCAAACCTGGGGTATATTAGTCTTCTGAGTATGTTGGATATGAGATCCTTCTGGATCTATGATAGAAGATCCTTTCTCCTGCAAGTACCCCTTAGAATAATATAGTTGAAACATATGTAAGTACATACCTCTGATAGTATCGACGGGTGGTGGTACTATCCGGTAGTAACGATGATAGGTAACAAACCTTCAAAACTTCCAAGGTGTTTCAACTTTAAGGTTGGCCAAAACTTTACACAATATTTCACTGAAATTGGAACTGCTACTGCAATTGCAACTTATAATGCAACTGGTACTTTAACTGTAACATAGGATTTTATGAGAAAACCCTGATTTTTAAAACTTCAAATTTGAAATTCTAATATAGGGGCTAGATGCGTTGAGTTGAGGTGAGTAATTCGATGTAGTCAGATTTCAGAAAATCCAAATTTTTCCCCTTCAAGCTTGACCAGTGGAATTCTGGACTGGTACTTCTGATATTGGTTCTAGTTTCCTAGTTTTCTGGTACCAGTGAAAATTAGGGTTTCACTTTTTGGGAGTTCTATCCACTGAAAAAGTGCGTTGAGGCTTCCAAATAGTTTTCTAGGATAGGGTGCACTTCCTTGATGAGTTTTATGCTAAAATTCCTCTTCAATAGAAAACCCTAACTTTCTTGTACAACAACAGTGACATTTTTGCTTATCTAGTGAAAGATGCTCTCTTCAACTTAGCTCTGATACCATGTTAAGTTTTGAGATATTATTAGGTTTCTTTTCAATCTACTATATAAAAATAGCATAGGTAGGATCACCGAGAGAAACACAATCACAAGATGCACAAAATTTATCCTGGGAAACCCTCACGAGGGAGAAAACCCAACAAAACTTCATGTATATAGATAGCCAATACAATGCTAAGACAGTAAACCAAAACACTAGAGAATATCCAACACTGAACAATGCACCTCTCTCTTACTTCTTCTCCCAACTGTAGCTACCAAACTTGCGCACTTGATGAGCGAATGAGTGAGTGAGATAATGAGGAGCTAGCTTCATTTATTTATACTAGCTGGTAGGCGCTCAAAAGGTGTCTCTTCACTGGGAAGGGCCGACTTGTCTTCTTAGTGGTTAAAACCACTTTAATTGGGCCTAGGGGATGACTTCTTAATTTTCATAATACAATTTGGGTTTGACCAATCTGCAAAAGGGGATTTGGTCAATTACAATGCTCGACATGATCAATCCACAAACGGGGATTGATCAGATGAATAATAACTCAATAATAAATAGAATACTCTTTGCAGTTACAATATTTCAACAATGCCACCTCTAAGTTGTACTCGCATGATGTAGATCAGTGCCTCACTTTGTCATCTCTAAGTTGTATGATCATATCTAAGTCGTACTAGCATGACATATCTGGCATGATGTTAATGCATCATATCTAAGTTGTATGTCACATCTAAATTGTACGTGCATGATCACATCTATCATGACATGAACCCCCTACATCATCTCTAAGATGTATGGTCATCTCTAAGCCGTACTAGCATGAAATATCTATCATGATGTCAATACATAATATCTAAGTTGTATGCCATATCTAAGTTGTACTCGCATGACCATATCTAGCATGATGCAACTCACTAGCATTGTCTCTAAGTTGTATGTTGGATCATGTTGTCATTGATGCCAATGGTTTGTCATTGATGCCAATGGTTTGATTACTTGGGAGATTGTTGGATCATATGTCATTGATGTTGGGAGATTGTCGATCATATGTCATTGATGTAAATGACGTGGTTTGATTGATGATATCATTGATGTCAAATAATTGATTTATATGATTCCCTTTGCATCGAGAATGTTGCATGTCCAAGGAAGTCTCAATCGATGCAAAGGTAAACAAATGGATGAACTCCAAAGTGGTCCCCTCATGGTGAAATCACTGAAGACGCTATGGATTGAGTTATCCTAGAAGAATGGTTGAGGACCCATGTTCTCATTATTGTCTTATCATGATTGATAAGGTGTACAAATGGATGAACTCTGTGCGGTCCCTTTATGGTGGTAAGCCCTCACTCGGAAGACGCTTTACCGATTGAGTTATCCTAGAAGAATGCATCAGAGGACCCATGTCGGCTGAGGAATAATGAGATGAAGATCAAGAAAAATTATTGGTGAAACTATCCTAGATGGATAGTGTTTGTCATGCCATTTCCTCGGTATGTGGAACGCCACATAATTCCTCACTAACGGAGAGTTGCGTCCATGAGGAAGCTTGATAATCACGGTGTCAGTAATGGGACCTACAAGGATTGTTCATGGGTAACCCATGAGTTAGCGATATATTTTCAGATACTATTATAGATGGATAGTTCTCGTCATGCCATTTCTCGTGGTATGGGGAACGTCACATAAAACCTCACAGTTAGAGAGTTATACTTTAATGGAAGAAAGACCTCACATGAAGGCTACCAAGCCCCAAAGTCAAAGAAGCCAAAGGACCTAAAAAAGAAGAAATGATAAAATACAGTGACAAAATCAAGCAGCTGAACATTTATGGAAAATGGTTAACCCTAAAACAAAGGAAAATAGGTTAAGGACCTAGAAATGGGTTAATATTATTTATTCAAGGTGGATTATTTAAATAATCAAGAGAAGGACAAAATCAAGAAATGATAAAGCAAGGTGAAAAAATCAAGAAGGATTATTTATGGAAAATGGTTTAAACTTAAAATATGAAAATAGCTCATGACTCAGAAATGGGTAAATATTTTACTTCAATAATAATTTTTAATGGAGAATTAAGTGGACCCAACCCTAAAATACAAAGTAGCCAAGTGACCTGTAAGATAAGTTTCCTACAGTTCACTTCGGAGAGTATAAATAAAGAGGTGCGCTCTCCATTTAAATCACACTTCTGAAAGATATTGAATATCTATATGCGTCTGATGTTTACCAAATTGTCTTAAAATTTTGTTCTATGAAATTCAAGAAAAGCGTTTGAAAATGCAAGGAAGGATAAAATCTTCTAGCGTGCTTTCTATGGTATGTTACTTTCAGGTCATCTCACCATTTTCGCTATAACTTTTTCTATAAATGATCTGTGATCCTGAAATTGCTATGAGTTATGTCATATCCAAGCATCTGTGGTTAAAAAATTCACTTGTGGGTCGTTGCATTTTGGAGTTACACTGTTAAGCAGGGCCATGGTCACCCCAAACTACCAAAATCGCGGTTTCTGGCGAAAACGTCATAAATTTTCCCTATACCGCATCCAACGGTTGCACTAAACGCTCACTTTGTACGGGCCGTAGATTCCCTGTGGTAACAGTTTCAGATCATTTAATCAAATATTTTGCGCGGGGAACACTCTACAATGTCAATCTCTAGAATAATCCATAATTCAACAAGGTATGTCACTTTTGCTATAACTCCTTTTCTGAGAGGTTCCAAGTAGTGCCACTTGAGGAATTCGGTATAAACACATCAAGAACATTGTGTATCAGTTTCCAGGTCTTTATACACTACAGTTCAAAGCTGGCGGGATTACTCGCTAGGTTGTTGACTAATCCAAACTAGCATGTGAGACTAAAGAAAGTTTGATGAAAATGCTAGTCTCGTCTTTTTAAAGTTAAGGAATAGTTTCATGGTGAATGTGATCAGATGTACCATATTCATTACGTAGCCACAAACTACATTTCTGATGATGAAATCATGAGGCTTCTATTGAGGTACATGTCGTAGCATTAATGGTTGAGACAAGTAGCTGATGAGCTGGCACATACACGAGGTGCATAGGCTGATGATGCTGGTACTGATGAGTCATTGTTGATGATTGGCCGGGCACATGATTGGTACAGCTTGGGTACATGGTCGATGCAACTTGTTTATGGTACGTGAAGTTGATTAAGGTGTTGGTGCATGGTTGATGCAATTTGTTTGGCGGCAGGTTGGCATGGTTGATGCTCTTGCTTAAGTGGCCAATGTGATTGATATCCTGCTGAGGATTGTTGCCTCATCTCAGCTTTGATGCCGAGAATGCGTCGAGTCTCTGCATATAGATCTGGTGCTCTTTGTAGAGTTGTACTCCCCATTCAGCTTATTAAGCCGATAAACCCTAAGGATCAGAGAGTCCCAGAATAAAAGAAAATCAGACATACATCTCGTTCTTCTGTGTTCATTGTGGTGATGACTTGTTGATGATATATTGCTGATATATGCTGGCTGATATGCGCTCACATCTAACTCCGGGTTATAAATGACAACAATGGGTAATGAATAAATGTTGAATGCTAATTGATGAGTTTTTGTGCAAGAGGGCAGTTTTGGGAAAAAGAGCCCCACACTCATTCACCCCCCCTCTAAGTGTGGTAGGTGTGTCCAACATTGTACTGGCATGAACATAACTAGCCTGATGCAAGCATCATCTCTGAGCTATATATCCACCTCTAAGTTTTACTAGCACTATGCTCCTCAGGCCACTGTATCAAAAAATCTAACCATTTGTATTATATTTGAGTTGTACTAGCATGATCATATATAGCATGATGCAAGCATCGTCTCTAAGTTGTATGATCATCTCTAAGATGTACTAGCATGATACAGATTTGTAGCTCACTGACAGTCCATGATGCCACATATCAAAGCTCCCTCCCAACTGAGGAAGTCATATCCTCCCTTTCAACCAACGGAGAAATCTGCATGAGTCCCAACTTGTCCCTCAAGTATGCAAACTTTATCTTGGAAAGAGGCTTAGTCAAAATATATGTTGGCTTCTCATCAGTGAAGATATACTGGAGAACCACTTCTCCCCTCTTGAATTTATCATGGAGAAAATAGTACTTGATATCATTGTGCTTCGACCTATCATGGAACATCAGGATGTCTGAGAGCTTCACACAGCTCTAGTTATCACAATATATCACGGTCGAATCCACCACCTGATCAAATAGTCCAGAAACCAGTTTATAGAGACACATTGCTTCCGTACAAGCATCACAAGCTGCAATATACTCTGCTTCTACAGTGTTGAGTGCAACAGAATTTTGTTTTCTGCTAGCCCATGGGCCATGATATCATAGCAGATCCCATATTGAAACACATACCAAAACTACTATTTCTATCACATGCACCCCCTTCCCAATCTGAATCAGTAAATCCATGCAGTTGTACATCACTGTTTGAGGCATATCTCAAACCATAAGTTATCATCCCACAAAGATATCTCAAGATCAGCTTTGCAGCTATCCAATGTTCTTGTCTAGGTTCCACCTGGAACTGGCTCAACATGTTCACAGCAAAGCAAATTTTCGGCCTAGTATTCACTAAATACATCAAGGATCCAATCAATTTCCAGTACAGGGACGAGTCTACTGGATCAAAATCAGAGTCTCTCAACTTCCTCAAATCGGTTACCATGGGAGTTGTCATGGATTTGCGATCCATCATCCCAAACTTCTGAAGGATATTTATGACATACTTCCCTTTTCCTAGGAAGACTTTGCCACGCTTATGCCATACTTCTAGTCCCAAGTAGTAGTGCATGAGACCAAGATCCTTCATATCAAATTCAGTGGATAGCTCCTTCTTACATTTAATAATGAGAGGCTCTGCACCTGTTAGGAAAAAATCATCAACATATAACAGTAGAATCACAGGTGCATTATTCACAACCTTGTAATAGAGATTTGGATCGGCATGACTCTTGGAAAATCCAATTCTTTTCAAGTAGCTATCAATATGTGCATACCAAGCTCTTGGAGCTTGCTTGAGTCCATACAATGCCTTCTTCAATCTACATACATGTGTTTCTTTTGGGTGTACCTCAAAACCTTGAGGTTTCTCTATATATACTTCTTCCTATATCACTCCATTGAGAAAGGTGGTATTAAATCCATCTAATGTAAACTCCAACCCATGGAAGATGCTAGAGATATGATGGCTCTGATAGATGTATATCTGGCAACTGGAGCAAATGTCTCATCATAATATTCTCCCTCCTCTTGAGAGAATCCTCTAGCCACAAATCTCACCTTGTATTTATCATTACTACCATCTACAACATGATTTATCTTTCAAACCCACTTTTAAGTAACTACATACTTCTCTTTAGGTCTAGGCACAACTTCCCATGCATCATTTTTCATAATAGATTGGTATTCTTCCATCATGGCTTCCTTCCATTCTTTATGCTTGACTGCTTCCTCAAAGGTGGAAGGCTCTGCATTAACAATACTTGTCATGAGCACTGCATAACTAGAAAAAAATTTGGGTTTCTTTCTTTGTCTGAATGTGCCACGGGGAGATTTATGCTTTTATGCTTCATGCAAGTTTGATTCAATCCATGCTAGCCTCTTTCTAGTCTTAGGTGTAATAATTGGTTCTACATTTTCATGCGGTGGTTCTTGTTCTTCACTGGGGTGTTCTGAAAAACATGTAATTTCTTCTTTGATATCTTCATGTTATTCTTCTTCGTTGGAGTCTATGGAATCTTCTATAGACTTCTTAAACGCAACCCTTTCATCAAAAGTCGCATCTCTGTTTATTTCAACCTTTGTTTCCCTGGAACATAAATTTTATATGATTTTGATGATTCACTATATCCAACGAATATACCTTTCTTTTTTGAAGGTTCCAACTTCTTTCTCTTATTGTTGGGAACATGAATATAGACAAGGCATCCAAAGATTCTCAAGTTTTCAACACTTGGCTTCTTTCCGAAGAAGGCTTCTTCTGGAGTCTTGTTCTTCAATATTTTGTGTGGACTTCTATTCTCAATATAAAAAGTTATCATGGATGCTTCTCCCCATAGGAACATAGATTCGATTTTGATCATTCACCATTGCCTTGATTGATTTTTCAATAGTTTTGTTCTTTCTTTTAGCCACACCATTTTGTTGAGGATTGTGGGGGACAATGAGCTCCCTCCTAATCCCATCTTCTTTACAAAAGGAAACGAGTTCCTTGGAGGTGTATTCTCCTCCATTATCATATCTTATTATCTTGATCTTCTTATCTGTTAGGTTCTCTACTTCGGCCTTCAATTCTTGGAATTTTACAAATACTTCATCCTTAGTATTTAACAGATACAACCATGTCTTTCTTGAGAAGTCATCTATAAGCATTACATAGTAAAGAGATCCTCCTAGAGACTTCATTGGCATAGGTCCACATACCTCTGAATTTATTAGGTCTAATATCCCTTTGAATCTATTCTCACTGCTCGGAAATGGTTTCTTAATATTCTTCCCAAGTGCACATCCTCTGCACACACCTTCATGTACTGATTGTGAATATAGTATGCCTAAAACCATATATTTTAGGGATGACAAGGCTTCATAATGAAGGTGAGCATACCTTCTAAGCCATAACTCACTAGGGTTGATTTCATCATGTACTAGAGCTTGGGTATTCTGACCTAGGATTTTATACAATCTTCCTTCACAGATTCCAATGACTCTAGCGTCTTTTGTTTTTGAATCTTTAGACCATACAAGAACTTTTCCATCCACAAAAGCTACTCTATCTCCTTTCTATTCCAAATAGGAAATAGATACTAGATTCTTTTTCAAACTAGGAACATATAAAACATTACTAAGATGGATAGAGTTGCATGATTCCATTTTGATAGTAGCTTGTCCAATTCTCTTGACTGCATAAGAGTTCTTGTCTCCAAGCTCTAATTTATGAGGTGTCTCCTTTTCCTTCATGCTTTAGAAATTATTACGGTCACCTGTCATATGCCTTGAATCTCCACTATCGATCAGACACATGTCATCTTCAATTGTTCCAGTAAGAGGTGAATAATAGGAGAAATAAGTCTTCTTTGAGGGTTCTTCATCATTGGAAGTTGATGTGTGATGTCTCTCTTTTCTCTTATTTGTTGGTTTAGGGAAATTCCTTTTGTAGTGGCCATAATGATGGCATTCAAAGCATTGTACCTTTGACATATTTCTCTTGAACTTATTTCTTGAATCATATCTTTTCTTACCTCCATGTCTTTTAAACTTTGTTGCAAAGGATTGAGCATATTCTTTCTTCTGAGGTTTTCCCTTGGAGTTTAACCTTGTCTCTTCTTGTGCAAAACAGGTCCAAAGTTCTTCTAACTTTGGGAACTCCTTCCTGTATTCATGCTTGCAACAAATGCATCCCATGATCTAGAGAGACCATTGAGTGCTATGTTCACAACTTCCTTTTCTGGGATGGCTTCTTCAATAGCTTGTAGTTGATCTCTCAACTGAGAAATCCTCATAAAGTATGAATCTATGGTGTCATACTTTGCCATCTTTGTGTCACATAGTTCATTCTTCAAACTCATCACTTGTCCAATATTTCTAACTACGAAAAGGTTGTTTAGGGCATTGTACATCTTCTTGGATGAGTCAAGATAAGAAATGTTTGGTATCAGGTGATCCTTTACAGAGTACACTATGATACTCATAGCATTAATGTCATTATCCTTGAACTTCTCTAGTGTTGCAAAGTTATGAGGTTCCTTCTCTTTTCCTGCTTCAAATTGTGGTTCCATGATATTGTCTTTCACGATATCTAGGAATTTATTCTTGGCAAGGATGAGGTCAATCCTTGTCTTCCATGCTCTAAAATTTAAATCCCCTTCTAACTTGTTTTCTGACTTCATAGAGTAAGTCATGGCTACATTGACTTTTACTTTGACTTGGTCAACATTTTACTTTGACCAAAAACTCAAACATGACGCATTGGCTTGTTGAGAGTGTCAGTAGGTGTGCTTAGCTATGGCACACTAGGCTATCCAATAATTAGGTCAATTTCTTCACTTAAAGTGCATCAACAAGACGGTTAGGGTTTTGTTGTTGCAGTAAAACTCTGACTACAACTGAGAAAATTATCCCAACCTACCTTTAAGTGGTTATACTATCTAAAGATAGTGTGGGACCATAACCTGTTAAAATAATAGGTGTGCTTGCTTCACCATAGACAATATCACTATATTTTCACCCAACCATAGGCACAAAGGGCACCCCCGAGCACCTAAACCTTGATAGACATAATAATTCTGGAAGCAAACACTAGAACCAATAGCCAATCAAGGTAGCGTACCTCTTTCCAAAGCTAGCGTACCAAGCAGAAAGTCCAAACCATAACGAAAGACCAAGTCACCATTGCAACAACTACACCTTTCCTCTAGTCATGCACACCAATAGTCCTTATGAAGTTGTGAGAGTGAGTGAGTACAAATGAGCTCTAGTGCCCTCTATTTATATTCCTTCGATTTGTTTAACTAGGTTGACTTATTCTCTTGGAGGCTAATAACTTAATATAAATTATTTTATTGAGTTGCCTTGTCTTCTAGGGTTATTAACCATCTACTTATGGTTTCTCTTGCTTCCCAAAATATTATATTCGTTTCAAAGGTTACACGTAGAGGTTAATACCTCCTGCAGCTAACGTAACATCAACACTCCATAGTATACACAAGATTTATCTTGGGAAACCCTCGTGGGGGATAAAACCCATCAAAGATTCTTCAATATAGATTCGTCAACAAGTACAACATCTCTCTCAAGAGAGATCTCACCAAACATAAGATAATCAAGAGATAGACTAGAAACCCTAACCAGAATAGGGTAGTGCACAACTAGACCAAGATATTCCTCCAAGAGATAACCAAAACCTTTACCATAACACCCTTCCTCTGTAGTTGTGTCTCCTCCTTAGACTTGTGCACTTTTCCTTGTGTGAGAGAGCTTGTGTTGTGTTTTCTTCAAGTGAGGCGCCTAGCCTCTTATAAATACAAGTTGAACCACCTAGAATTAGGTCAGGGCCGACTTGTACACTTTACCCTTTATAATTTACAATTCACTTTTACAAAGGCACAATAGGGATGACTTTACAAATACATCATAGTAATATTCTTTAGGGTTTTGACTTGGTCTAATACAATATTGATATAATAAGAATATCTTTTGAAGCTACTCAAAATTCAACACTCCCTCTTAGAACGAAAGGTATTCTTGTGGCACAATTGTCACGACTACTTCTGCACTTCTGTACACTTTACCATTGACTTGTTGACTTTCCACAAATATATATTGAAGAACTTTTGTAACCATGTCATCATCTAGGGTCTCATCATCCATTTGGAATTTAAGTCATAACAGGGATTTAACTCACCAGTTCACACAAAATCTGGCATCTAGCTCATAAAGAACTAGTAACTCATTAGCTCACATAGAATCTGACATCTAGTTCATAAAGAACTAGTAACTCGCCAACGCACACGGAATCTGGCATATAGTTCATAAAGAACTAGTAACTCATAAACTCACACTGAATATGACATCTAGTTCATAAAGAACTAGTAACTCTCTAACTCACACAGAATTTGGCATCTAGTTCATAAAGAACTAGTAACTCATCAGCTCACACAGAATCTGACATCTAGTTCAGAAAGAACTAGTAACTCACCAGCTCACACATAATCTGGAATATAGTTCATAAAGAACTAGTAACCTCTAATTGGCACACCATGCAATTGGTCCACAATGACCAAGCATCTAATCACAAGGATTAGGCAATGTAGTGCGCACACACTACCCATCTATCTCAAGGCTAGGAAACACCTCCAACCACACAGGTTGGCCCACCAGCTTGAAAAGTTGGGTAACTCGCCAACCTCGAAGACTCGACATCTGTTGATCTTGTGTGAGGTCATGTGACTAGTGCCATAGTCAGTAACATGCCTGTGAATGACTACCCACTGCTAGTGTCACATGTTGATATTGTTTCCCTACAATCACATATGTAACTCATCACTCCCTCTTAATAGGGAAGTCCTTCTGGACCACACCAAACTTGTCTCTAAAGTACACAAACTTCACTCTCGACAGATGTTATAGCAATATTTGCTTCACCCTATGAAAACTTGCACAAAAGGGCCTTTTTTCATTTCCCTATACAGAATTGAAGTCCCTTTTTGCAAATCCCAGAGCTAAAAATAATATTTTTCCACATATATGCGTCCTACCTATAGTACAACATGTGTATACACAGTTTGCACCACTACAGCCCGCGTACATCGGTATTTGTGCCCAAAATTAAAAAATGGTGTCGGGTTTCCATGTCACGTCACAAGATTCATGATCCTTGACCTTCCATATATTGGAAAAGTTCTGACTTGACCCTTCACTTCCACTTGAAGGATACAAATAGGTCAAATCCGACTTATGGAAAAAGGAGGAGAAGAAGTCAACTTTGAGAGCAAAGTTACTCTGGAGAAATTATTCACTTCATCTTGAGTCTGCATCCCTTTGTTCTTTTAAGTCTAAACACATTGTTCAGCCCCCAAGTTCTTCCCTACATGATTGAGAACCGCATTGTCTCTCTTATATGAGCTGACCTTTTATGGAGGATTGAAGTGGTGGAGGCCTAGCTAGAAGGGACTTAGTTTCTCGGTTCTAAACTAGGCCGACATGGAAGTTCGCAATTCATTCAGTTTTGTTGATTACATTTTAATAGAAATACTTTTTTCTCATCCAATTAATATCTTGAAAATATATGAATTTGTATTCCATGGGTGTATTTTTTATGAATGTTGATGGATTATGCTATTGAATATGCTAAAATTATATTTTATCACCATATGCTTGTGCTTCTTGGTTTTTGAGGACAAGTTGTAGGTGTATTTCTTTGAGTCAAGTGCTCAATGGTGGACTTCATCGAACGTCTGGACGAGGTAGGCCTTTTATCTTGTCTTTCTAGCATATTTGTTTATATAGTATACCTGATACTAGAGTTGATATATGCAGTCATTTCCATCTATTGTGGTTTACCCCTATCCATAGAAATATTTTCCTCATAACAACAGAGGCTTGGTCACCACTTCTGATATTTGCTCATTTGTAGCGACATACTAGAGCTTCATTGTTCCCTTTTGTACCATATCTATGACATAATGGTACCTGGTCTCGATATGCTTGGACTTTTCATAAAACATTGGGTTCTTTGAGAACCTTACACATCTTTGGTTCTCACACCAAATACAAGTCACCTCTAACTCAAGATAAAACAATCCTACACGCAACTTCTGAAGCCATACTGCTTCCCTTCTAGTTGAACATGTTGCTATATACTCTACCTCGACCATATTAGCACCACACTAGTTTGCTTCCTGTTGAACCATGAGATCACAATTGATCCCATACTGAAGCAACATCCATATGTACCCTTCCATTCTGCAACACTACCGACCCAATTTGAATCAACAAAGCCTTGCGGGCTTATCTCATGATCTGATACATATCTGAGTCCATAATCAATTGTACCATTTAGGTACCTCATCAAATGTTTTGTTCCTTTCAGCTCCACCATATACTGACTCAATGTGTTCACTGAAAAACATATGTCAAGCCTCGGGTTCATTAATTACATCAACGAACCAATTATCTGTCTATACATGGTGGCATCCACTATCTCTAAAGATGTATCACTCAATAACTTCATATTTGTTACCATCGATGTAGGAATGGCCTTACAATCCATCATTCTAAATCTCTTCAGAATATCTATAGCATATTTTCCTTGGTTAAGGAAAATATGACTGAGTCTCTGCCATACCTATAGACCTAAGAAGTAATGCATCATACCCAGATCTTTCATCTCGAATTATGTAGCTAGCTTCCTCTTTCTTTCAGTGATGAGCTTCTAGTCTCCTGTTAGAAACAGGTCATCCACATACAACAATAATATCACTGGTCCACCATCCACAACCTTGAAGTGCATGTTGGAATCTTTTTTACTCATGGTAAATCCCAAGTTCATCAGGAAGATATCAATTCTATCGTACCATGATTTGGGTGCTTCCTTTAATCCATACAAGGATTTCTCCAATCTACACACATGTATCTAGAAACCTTGTGGATGCTCCACATACACTTCCTCTTCTATTACATTGTTTAAAAAAGTTTTCTTCCCGTCCATCTGGTGTACCTTCCACTTCATCATTGCATCTAACGCAAGTATAGCTCTAATCGAAGTGTATCTCGCCATAGGAGAAAATGTCTCCTCATAATCTATTCCTTCTTTCTGGGAGAAACCACGTGCCATGAACCGTGCCTTGTACTTCTTGATACTTCAATCTGCTAAATTATTTGTCTTGTAAATCCACTTGGAACTTACCATTGTCTTCTCTTTCAGTCTCGAAACCACATCCCAAACATCATTATTAACAATGGACTGGTACTCTTCAACCATGGTATCCTTCCATTCTTTATTCTCTGCAGCCTCTTCATAATTGGTAGGATCAACATCAATAATTTCACTTAACATTCCACGTAACTAGATTATGGTCGTGGTATTTTTCTTTCTTTGAAGGATCCATCTGGATCACCATACTTCTCTTCATCCTGAATAATTTCTCGAGCCCAAGCTGGTCTTATCTTCTTAGTATTCATCTCTCGGGATGAATCTACATGTCTTTTTAGTTCTTCCATATCATGATCTTCTAGTACAACATCATTGTTTTCATCTATATCTATAACTCTGAGAGCTTCAGGTTCCTCATCATGAATCTCATCTCAAATATTGTGTCTCAATATACTGAAAGTTGCATCCTCATTGAAGGTGAAATCTCTACTATTTTCAATATGTCGGTGACCAGGGATGTAAACTCTGTATGTCTTCAATGTCTCACTGTATCCAACAAATATACCCTTCTTTCCTGAAGGGTCCAACTTCAATCTCTTTTCCTTGGGGACATGCACATACACTGGACAACCAAATATCCTCAAGTGGATGACCTCTGTATTTTCACCTCTAAACATTTATTTTGGTGTCTTGTTCCCAAGTACACGGTGGGGACTTATGTTATGTACATATACTTTGGTCCTGACTGCTTCTGCCCACAGATGAATCAGTAAATCTTGGTCATGAATCATGGCCTTACTGCTTCCATGATTGTATGGTTCTTTCTTTCTTCCACACTATTGTAACAGATATTAAATTCGACTATGCTGCCCAAGGTACCTGGTTTTAGAAGATTTATCGTGGAAAATTTTGTAGCAAGGTGTTGCTTCTATAATGTTCTTGACAACACATGGTTTTCATATTGATAATCTCGTCGAAGGAAAGGATATTTTGCAATGTCGTCTACGGGGCTCCAAGCTCTGATTGTTCTGGATGACGTTGATGATGCTGAGAAAACCGATAGTCTACTAGATATGAATGCAGTGGGATGCAAGTAATATCATACTTGCGATAGAGGCATATGAGCGATGTTTGCAAATTGATCCAGACTCTCGCAATGCTGATCAAAATCGCTTGCTAGCGATGAACTACATCTATGAGGGCGAAGATGATAAGCTTTATATTGCACACAGGGAATGGGGTAAATGGTTATGAATCTCTATCCTCAGTACACTACTTGGGATAACCCTAAGGACCCTGAACGATCACTAGTTATTGGTTATGTATCACCGGATTACTTCACACATTCAGTCTCATATTTCATAGAAGCGTCTCTTGCATGCCATGATTATAGAAATTACAAGGTGGTCGTTTATTCTGCAATTGTTAAGGCACGATTCAAATGATCACTACGATTATCTCTACCTTCCAAAGATAAATAAAATTACAATGCATGCTCATATTAGGCACTTGGCGAGACATATCGCCAGAGAAGAGTATGGTGTGCTCCCACTGCGTAAGTCACTACGGCTCAGCTGCTCAAATGATATAGAGGAATTGAGGTTGAAGCTGCAAGGCGGAGCAGATTCTTGCTTGATACGAGGGATTCGGATTCCAAAAGGTCAGAATCTGCCCGATTGCACGAATTACATTAAAGGTGTGGGTGTACGCCTCTTTGTGGTTGATGTTCCCTTAGATTTGTCTTTGTGGCATCTGTCGGGAGAGTTGGTGTGGCTTCGCATGGGCAATTTCCTCTCCATCTATTTTCCTGATACAATTTCACTGAGAAACTTAAGAGTTTCGGAACTTAATGGTCATGGTGACTTGGAGAAATTATTCCAACGATTTAATATGCCTCCTCGGAACTTGAGTGTGTTGAATATTGACGTAAAGGCAACGAACCCTAGTCAACGGTTAAGTCTGATGCCCCGAACGGTTAAGTCAGGGGCGAGTACCTCCAATAGCAGCCTTGATCTTACACAACTCTGAGATAATATCAGCTAGCACCCAGGAAGGCTTCACGGCATCTTATTAGTCCCTGCCGGAAGGCCAAGGGCAGGGACTATAGCGATGAGTTCATCGCTGACTTTCAATTAGTTGTTAGTTGACTTCGAAATTTTTGAAAAAATGGTAATGTTTAACATAGGAAATAT
>SNQJ01S0043250.1:10797-26159 GCA_010110895.2 Picea sitchensis
GGTTAGAATAGGTTGGAAAAGGTTGGGAGGGTTATGTTATGCTTAGGGGGTCTCTCTCTAACCATCATTTCTCCTTTTCACATCCTCCAACTCATTATTACAACTTTTACATTTTGCCATGTTTGGACTTTAGCAATTAAAATTGTTGTTTTAGACTGACTGGCACTCTGGGTGGACTAACCCATGGCTAAAGTTGTCTGACTGAGTTGAAACTTGGTCCATGGATGTAGGGGGTGCTATTCCATTTCTTTTGAGCACAAATACCCCTATCAAAAGTCCAAGGACCCCTTTTTTACAATTATTGTTCAAAAATAATTAATTAATTAAATAATTAAACCTCCAAACTTAGGGAAATTTAATTAAAAATTAATTAATTAAAAAAAACTAACTTAGACTCGATGGAATTCCGCGACACTTTCTATGATGTCTTGCATGGTCATTTACAATAATTCCCTATAATAGTTACCAAAATATAAGCCCACTAGAACATCGTTCACCACTTTGGAGGAATTATTGCAAGTGTGAGGGAAAAACTCAAGGGAAATCAATAAGGCTGAAAAGCCCAATTAATAACCTGAGGATAAAAAACCCTCCGTGAAAGGAACTCTCCCAGTGAATCGATCCCAAGGTAACTGACCTAGACATGACTCATGCAGACCTATCACATTATTAACCCACACAGGGGTGCAGAAATTCCAATTACAAAATAAAGTGTTGGGGCCAAACACTGCCCTGTAGGACCAAAAGTCTTTGACAACATGGCATCTGATGATGCATCTCTTCATGGCAAATGGAGTTGACCACCGGTGCTAAATGGGCGGTCAACACAACTCACCATCCCTCTTTCACTTCAAGCCAACTCTCCTCCGGCTCAAGGGGATTTCCCTAGATTAAGATTTCTAGGACTTAGGGAAAGGAAGCTCGAGATGATGTGGAGAGTGAAGTCTAAGAAAAATGGGTTTGATAAGCTTTAAGGTAATAAAGAAAGTGGTCAGAAAAGTGAAAATTTGAAACCCTAAGGTTAGACTCGTAGGCATAGGATCAAATCTTGCAAGAAAACAAACATTAAGTTGCAAAGACTTATGGACCTTAGGATCTTGAAGTAGTTAAATACCAACCCTAGGGAAACAAAGACTTATGATCCCTAGAACTAGGTCTTTAAATGCTTCAACAAATTAGGATGAATGAAAAAAGGGAAGGGGATAAAGACTCTTAATCCCTCCTTAGAGTTTCTAGCAAAATAAATCTAAGGAGATGAAGACAACATACAAATTTAAATTCTTTAATAGAGCATTCACTAAAATATTCCAAGAACAAGCATTTAAATTTGAAGAAGAAGACTTACTCATCCAAGTCATTATGCATGAAGAAACCCTAGTTTCATAGATCATCCACGAAAACAAGAGAAACATCCACAAAATTCCTTAATCCTCTATCCAAAACACCAATCCAAGACAAAAATGCTCCAAGAAATTTCAATCCTTTTAAGGGATTTCTCCCTCAAATTGTTGTGTCCAAATCAATGTTATTAAAACCGTTCAGAACCAATTGGACCGGCAACACTGAACCATTTTTGGTCGGTTCAATACCGAACCGGCCTTTTTTACACAATCGGCACACATCTAATTCCCGCAAATTTCAAATTTTTTTTTAAATTAATTGTTTAATAGAGGGGGGCCTACTAACTAACCCTAGGGCCTAGTTATTAACCCTAAGGCCTATTACCTAACCCTGAGGCCTACTTAAACCTAGTAATTAATGGTAATATTATCTTTCATTCTCCTTTATCTTCCATTTCCATCCTTTTACTTAAATTTTTAACATTACCATTAATTGTTTCAAGATATTTGAGAGTGGTTCCTGTTATCGCGCAATTTGTACTTGCCCAAAGCCCAAGGCAAGTAAAGGAGATTGGAGTAACAAACAGGATATCCTATCATTGTCACCTTAATAGGAAATCCCCACTATTTAGGGATAGCCAGGGTCTACCCCAGGGGAGGCATCCCCGGTAACCTAAAGGGATGGAAAATTAGGGTTATGGTCAAGATATATTCCACCCTCTCACTGGTTACCAAAGTCACTAAGTTCGTGTCTAAAAGATGAGGTTAATGAAGTGCTTGATGTACCTTCCCAAAACAAGACAATATAGCTTGCATATACAATAATTCCAAGTACAAATATGATAATAACACCTCAATAGACAATGGACAGTGAAAATTAGTGCTAGCTCATATAAAATTGCAGCGGTTAATAAGTTTACAACAACAATTAATAAATTGTAACAACTGCAATAAAAGCTCTTCAGAATTGCTTGAAAAGAAGTGAAAAGATAGCATTTACTAAGCAGAATGATAATCAAATGTCATAAGCAACTTCTGAAGTGTTTAGCTAGCATTCAAAGTCAATTATGCAGAAAATTTGTTGCAGTTAGATGGTTGTAACAAACATTTATAACACCAGCAAGTAAGTTAGCGATCTAGGCTAAATTAGTATTAGATTTAATTGGTAATAGCTTAAGAGAATAGTGTTTGAGTGTTTAATCAACCTTCCAACAAAAGAGAGACAAGGGACTAGTGCCTTCAGGGTTTATGGAGTCAATTATATCGGCACATTAACTTGGAGAGACAACAATGATTATACTTGTCTAAAAGATAACAAGATGGAAGCTTGAGAAGTAGTACCTTAAGTTCTCAAGCACCAAGCCTCAAAGAGAAGGTTCAACTAGGGTGTAGGCACTTCTAGGCCCTAGTGATTTCTCCTATCCTTAGACTCTTGAAAAATATTTAATGCTATAAGAACTAGACAAAGCTTCTAAAGTTCTAGCACTTTAGGGCTCTAGAAGTTTGTCTAGACAAGATCTTCTTAAGCAAAACTAGCAAAATAAAGAGCAAGAAAGAAGCACCTTATGTTTCTTACTCCTAGGGTTTCTAGCAAGCAATTTCATAATTTTACATATGAATAAGTAAACATACCATCGACATTTATCATGAAATAAAAATTGCAGATTTACTTACTTCACCAAGAATAATCAAACACAAAAACCCTAGATTTGCCAAAATTTCACCAAGAAATGATCCAAAATAGCCTCCAAGCAATTGTTCCTTGGTAATTTCAGCCAATAACCCCTTTAGGGCGAAAATTTCAGTCCTCCCTCTTCTGAGAGGTGAGTTCTGATGTAAAAATGAGAGTACTTTATGTTTATTTATACAAAATTTTGACCTTTAATTAATTTTCAGGTCAAAATAAGGCCGACTTGGCCATTTTACAATAAAATTCAAATTTGACATAATTAAAATTAATTTGCATCTAAAGACACCTCCAAGGGTGACATCATGACCTTCTAGGGTGATGTTTTGGCRCATAGGTGGAACGTTGAGCTAGAAATGTGGCAYGCTTGGCCTCCAAAAGCCCCAGATGATGCCCACGCGTGCCACYAGGCTCATAAATGCCTCCAAAATGAAAACCCTAGCTYTGGATGATGTCTAGGGTCATGATGGTGACGTCCAGGGCCATCAAGGGCCAACGTCTATGTGGAAGAGCAAGGTCCCCCTGGATCTAGGTCTGCCAGGGTGCCTCCAAAGGCAACGTCCTTCTTTTTCCCAGTGCAAATCCTCAATTTCTTCTTACCCCTGGTTGGGGTTGCAGCATCCATCTGTGGGTTTTAAGCCCCCATGAAGGTCCGAGCTAATCATTCCCTCATGTGTACCTATCCACCGGGCAAGGTCCTGCAGCAACAATAGGTATGCCCTCCAGGGGTTCATAATTCACAGGGATCATAGCATGTAAATCACATCCAATAACTAAATTACCCAAACATGTGCATCAAACGCCCCTTAACCCAGACAAATGCTCAAAGACATTATGCAATTTGACAAGTTAGGTTTGGAGAAGGTCTCAGGGCGTCCTATTGGGCTGATCTCCCTTAAATTTGGGGTGTTTCCCAAGTGGGATCTAATCCAAGTCATGTAAGTGTATGAGGTGGCATGGGGTAAGTGTTTGGGCATGGGGTGCATGTAATGACAGGGAAATGTAAAGCCTTACCTGCGGGTGCCTTTGTAGAGGGCGAGTTGCACCTTGTCATGAATGCAATTTTTTCCTAGCCCATTCATTGCCTTTTATTCTTAGCTTTATTTCTTTTGATCTTTTGCTTTCAAGGGAAAAGCTCAAGGCCACTGTCCTGGCTTGATGACCAGAGGTGACAGCGTTATCCACAAACACTGCACGGAAATGAGAAGGTTGGCTCGTGATGAGACCCCATTTCTCTTGGCTATGCCACCAAGAGCCACTACCCTGGTTTGATGGACAAATAGGTGGTGGTGTCATACCGCTACATGCCCATGGTCATAATAGGTCGGCTCATGATGAGACCTACTATCCATCAACTAGTACCTTGAGTGTTTATGCATCTGATGGGTCCCCTTTTCTTACTGAGAAGCCTTTCACTGCTTTCTCGGGGATCCCTAGGCGAAGCATCTCAAAGGTTTCAACATTGGCTTTTAACTCTTGCCAGGTACTTTTACCCTCTGGGCCTTTAGCCCCTTCTTCCCACAAGGCAGGGTACAACCCTTCCTAGTGTAGCCAATCCCAATGCCCAAGCAAGGATAGGGGAGATGGAAGTAATAAAGATGGAAAGTGGTAAGTATGGAGGGACGAATGATGACTTTTCACAGATCCACCCAATGGCAACCCATCCTAAATGGAAATCAACTTACTAGGGCATCATGTCACCCCTCTAGGTATGAACGAGGAAAAGAGCATAATTTCCAAGCAAACCTCATGAAATGAAGAAGGATTCAATACAACATATTCAAGTGCTTCAAAAAATCGGAGTGATACATACCATGATACTTGGATTCATTACCTCATGGAGTAAGCCTTACCGCTACTTCAGCACTAAGCTGGTGGGATGGATACTATTGCTAGTGATAAGTGGACTGCACTGAAGAAAAGAAGGGCCCTCTGGATCCATGCTCAAGTCGTCTGGCTTTCGGTACTCCATGTCTAGGACATTTGGGCCTCGAGACGTGATCTCCTTAGTTATCCCTAGGCTAGGGGATAACAATTCCAACCTCATGGGACTTCATATGGAGAAAGTAGAATTTTAGGTCCCATTCAAAATTCAACAGACTTAAAGGTTTTCATGATTTCAAGAATGGTAAGATTACAACATTTCCACCGGATTCTATCATGCATGAGGGTATGGAACTGGCATTTAATCAAGAGCATCAAACCCTCTATGTACCTTGATGTTGGTGGCATTGATTGTTGAACTCTTTTGTCATGACCCTAGTAAAAATGTACCCTTCACTCAAGCAAAATCACTTATTAGGCATGTTAAGCTTTTTCTACCTTATTTTAATCCTTAGAGGGTAACACTAATGATGAGGATCCTAATATAGGTAATGATTTTGATTATATGTAGTTATTTGTTGTAGCATGATTTTATTTGGACTTTAGAGGGCATTTAGAGCCTCTTTGTTGATGTATTTTGGTTCAGAGATGGATTGCACTAGGCGCTATTTTGGTCATATGCACTCTTACTTGTTGAATAAATGAGAATCTTTACATATTCATGTATAAATGGTTTGGATGCACATGAATATATATGTTTCTTTTCAAAATTTGAATGTTCTATGTAGTTTTTGGTCTACCGGTTTTTTTCCAGTTTGGTCCAGTTTCACATTTTTGGGGTCATCCGGTTCAATCACCAGACCGGTTCTGATAACATTCGTCCAAATGAGAGGAAATGCACCTCTATTTATAGAGGAAGTGTTCAACTTCCATCAAAGTAAAATATTAATTTTTTAAGCTAAAATCCCCTATTCTAGCCTATGGAGGAGCAAAAAGGCCCTCTTCAACAAATTAACTAATTTTAAAATGCAAAATTTGGCCCCTCTTTAGGTTACTTGTACAAGAATCAAGGGTACAAGCCATCGTTGGATCCTTCCTCTGTCAATCATATACATTAAGCCACTCAACGCAGATGCCCAGACTGCTTCTCCTTCCTCTGCCTTTTTTGCCACAGCAAGGAGCCGATCTCCATCATTAAAATTGGTAGGCCAAAAAGATGGTCCTTTCTCAAATGCAGATTGATTCTAGTTGTCAATCATGACCATACCACTGTAACTTTTGTGAAAAATTGATAGACCAGATTCACCATACTCAGACTTGGCAATCCACATTCATTGAAATGTGCTCAGAGACACTGAGATTGATCCTCCAATCCAAACACTGTGCCTACTTTCAGGTGGTGCAACCACCTTGATCATCATACTACTTAGGGTTGGGGTAGTGATCTCCTTGCTTGGAAATACTAGGAAACATGGCAATCCTCCACTAAAAGCAATATTTTCATACAGATCCTTTGTGATATCCACATCACACTTCATAATGGGATTGTGTATTGTCTCACGAATGTTGGCATCTTTCATTCCAACCAGAAAAGGTTCCAGTCCGCCTTTTGATTTCCTTAAAATCCAAGTTGTTCAACACGCCACCTTTTCCTTTCTAGTGATATATAAGAAAAATGGAAACACATTGAGTAATGCAGGCACTCTAGAGAGCAATAGATTCATCATTTGTACTCTTTGAATAGGATCCTAAGGAGGTATTGAGCTAGGGTGGTGAACATCCCAGTGCAAGTATTACTTAAAACAAATGTTTGTGGATTTCCCAAAATATGGAGTCTCAATGGTTTTAGGTTGTCAACAAAATCTCCATCTACAAGATCCCGAAAAGAGATACTCGATATATCAAGCACCTTCAATGCAGTTAGTTTGGGAAGATGTTCAAATGTAGAGACCAATAGCTCTGGTACATGACTCAGCCCCTGCAAACAATATATAAATGACAGATTTCAACATAATTCGTTGAGGATGACCTGGACCCCCTTTACTACACACTCACATAAGAATGGCAACAGATATTCAACCGCATTGCCTCCTAGCCACTTCCATGTGCACAAAAAAACCTATGTTGCCAACCATATTCTACAAGAAGAAATTTTCTTTCAAATTGGATTGCTCATGTTCTCCATCGTGATGCTTGAGGATTTCATCAGTGAACCAAAAAGCAATCTATCCTTCCCAAGAGCCTGTCCATGAACATCATAAATCTTATATGCATATTTTTATCAGCCCCACTCGGAACATGTCTGGACTTCAAGGTAGAAAGTTTTGATTCACCAAGTACAGGTTGTTTTGCCTAGGAAGGACAAGAATCACTCGGGAATATTAAATGGTCCAGCACAAGTTGTTCTTCATCTCGGTCTTTGCACATATGGCCCATTATCTCCATAACCCCAAGCATCATTAATAATTATGGTCTCCTCTACTATCTGAAGTCAAATCCTCTAGATTCAATTCATTAACACCACCAGCTGGATCTATTAGAGTTTACGCTATTATTCGGTTTCTTTTGAATTTACTATATAACCATAGCATAGATAGGATCCCTGAGAGAAACACAATCACAAGAGACATATCATTTATCCTGGGAAACCCTCATGGGGGAGAAAACCCAGCAAAAACTTCTTTAATATAGATAGCCAATACAATGCCAAGAAAATAAACCAAACACTACAGAAAGACCTTTCCCAAGTAATGCGCCTCTCTCTCTTCCTTCTCCTCCAACTGCAGCTCCAAACTTGCACTCTAGATGATCGAATGAGTGAGTGAACAAATGAGGCGTTGGCCTCCTTTATTTATACAAACTGGCAAGTGCTGAAAGGAGGTGTCTCTTCACTGGCAGGGCCGACTTCTTTTTCTGGGTGGTTAGAACCACCTTAATTAGCCTAGGGGGCGACTTCTTAATTTGCATATTACTTTTAGGGTTTTGACCAATCCGCAAAAGGGGATTTGGTCATTTACAATGCCCGACATGATCAATCCACAAAAGGGGATTGATCTAATGAATAATACATCAATAATAAATAGAATACGCTTTGCAGTTACAATATTTCAACACTCCCCTTTAACAAGAAGGGTATTCTACAATAGCATCAGGTGAGAGAGAGGGAAACATCATCAACAGCATCTGGAACACTGACTAGCGTATCTATAAATCATCGGAAGTTTTTCTCATCATCAATATCATCAACAACACAACACAACACAAAGGTTGGAGCATCATCAATATCAACACTAGGCTGAGAGTCTTCAGCACGAAGCTGGCTACACAATATCATCAGCACGAAGCTGGCATCACAGTACAAGACCGGTAGCACAACATCATCAGCACGAAGTTGGCATCACAATACGAGACTAGCAACACAACATCATCAGCACGAAGTTGGCAACACAGTACGAGACTGGCAACACAACATCATCAGCACGAAGTTGGCATCACAGCACGAGGCTGGCAACACATCATCACAGCACGAGGTTGGCAACACATCATCACAGCATGAAGCTGGCACATCATCACAGCACGAGGTTGGCACATCATCACAGCATGAAGCTGGCATCACAGCACAAGGCTGGCAGCACAACACTACTCCCCCTTTCGAGGGAGGTCCTTTCGAACTACACCAAGCTTATCTCGAAAGTGCTCAAACTTTACACGAGATAGAGGCTTGGTCAACACATCAGCAACCTGTTCATCCATTCTAACATACTGGAGCTTTATGGCTCCTCTCTACACCATATCACGGATGTAATGATATCGGATCTCTATGTGTTTTGACTTGTCATGGAATACAGGGTTCTCTGTCATCTTTATGCAGCTCTGGTTACCGCATAGAATCATGGTTGCTTCCATCTCTAGATCAAATAGACCTGTCAACAACTTCCGAAGTCATATGGCTTCACAGCTGGCAGAACATGCAGCAATGCATTCTGCTTCTGATGTGCTGAGAGCAATGCTTGATTGCTTCCTACTCTGCCATGAGATCATGGTTAACCCTAGACTGAAACAACACCCTGAAGTGCTCTTCCTGTCAGAGACACTTCCAACCCAATCTGAATCAGTATAACCACTCAGTCTGAAGTCATGGTCTCCATCATAACTGAGACCACAATCTAATGTACCCTTAAGGTACCTCATCACACGTTTTGCAACAACCAGGTGAACACGTCTGGGCTCTACCCAAAACTGACTCATGGTGTTCACAGCAATACACATATCTGGCCCGGTGTTCTTCAGATACATCAATGATCCAATGATCTGTCTGTACAGTGTAGCATCAATCAATTCTGACGAAGTATCAACCAGGAGCTTCAACTTTGTTTCCATGGGTGTATTCAGGAACTTTGCACTCCAACATATCAAATCTCTTCAGTATTTCAACTGCATACTTCCCTTGGTTAAGGAAGATCCTCTTTGGGCTCTACCAGACCTCAAGACCTAAGAAATAGTGCATTAGGCCAAGGTCTTTCATCTCAAATTCTGCAGCGAGCTTCTTCTTACATTCAGTGATGAGTTTTTCTTCTCCAGTTAAGAATAAGTCATCCACATACAACAACAATATAACAGGCTCATCATTCATAACCTTGAAGTAAAGGTTAGAATCAGCTTTACTCTTGGTAAAGCCCAAGCTCGTCAAAAAATTGTCAATCCTTCCATACCAAGCTCTAGGAGCTTGCCTCAATCCGTACAAAGCCTTCTTCAACTTGCACACATGAGTCTTCATGTCTTCAACCTCAAATTCTTGAGGTTGTTCTATATACACTTCTTCTTCAATGACAGCATTCAAGAAAGTTGTTTTCACATCCATCTGGTGTAACTTCCACTTCATCTTAGCTGCAAGGGCTATGATGGTTCTGATCAAAGTGTATCTGGCTACAGGAGCAAATGTCTCTTCATAGTTAATGTCTTCCTTTTGAGAAAAGCCACGAGCAACGAACATTGCTTTATATTTCTCAATACTTCCATCAGCAACATGTTTTATTTTGAAAAGCCATTTGGAAGATACCACATCCTTACTCTTCGGTCTGGGAACTATTTCCCATACATCATTCTTTATGATGGATTGGTATTGTTCTGTCATAGCATCTGCCCATTCTTTCTTCTGAATGGATTCTTCAAAGTAGGTAGGCTCCTTCTCTAAGAGATCACACATCAAAGCCATATAGCTGGAGAATGGATTAGGCTTCTTCACTTGTCTCATGGTTCCTTCACAATGTTTTAAAAACCGAAACCGGTATCGGAACGGGTCGAGGGTCCAACCTGAACCGGAATCGGAACCGATAATGAACTGGTCGAACCGGTTTCAATGAACTGTTTTTTTTTTTAAATACTTAAAATATTTAAATTTTAACGGAAAAATATATTTTTAAGATTTTAAATCATGTTTCCAAAGCATTAGAGACAATTAGAGACAAAATATCCAATGTATGCTCATGAATATATCAAAATGGCACCAAGTGCAATACATATCTAGAGATCGGAACACAAATACATAATCAAGGAGGCTCTAGAGTCAAAATGGCCTCGGTCCTCTATAGACCACAACAACAAAACACATACTAGCAAGAGTCAAAACTACAAGTCACTATCTCATTGATCAACATGATCAACGATCAATCATCACTACTGNAAACTTCATTAATAAGCTCAATATGAAGTACATGTACATACCATAGCCTTCTCTCACCACTAGTACAAATCCTTCCAGCTCTCCAAACCCTAGCTAGGGAAAATCAACAAAACCCTGGCAACCAAGAAGATCCATGGCAAGACATCCTCTCTTCTTCACAATTCCACCCTAGGGTTTGTTGACCACCTATTCAACTAGGGGGTCAACTCCATGTACCATGAAGATATGCACCTGATGGTGCTACCAAGTTGAAGACTTGTTGGTTCTACAAGGCACTTTTGGCCTTCAGCATTTTGTTGTAATTGGAATTTTCGCTCCCTTGCGTGGGATAATAATGTAACGGGTCTGCATGGATCATAGTTTAAGTCAGTTGCCTAGGAATTTATCATTAGAGGAGTCCCTTTCACTGAGTGTTTTTTTTCCTCAGGTTATTAATTTGGCCTAACTAGCCTTATTAATTTCCCTTGAGTTTTTCACTCCCACATAATTCTCCAAAGTGGTGAAAGGCATTATAATGGTCGAGCCCTATGTAACTAAGGTCTAGGAGTGTTGTAAATGACCATGTTAGACATTTCCTAGAGTCTTGCGGAATTCCATTAAGTTTTGAGAGGAATTTTTAAATAATTAAAATTCCTGCAAACTGGGGATTTTTAATTATTTTCGATGTAAAATGTAAAAAAGTGGTCATTCGGTATTTTGTATAGGGGTATGAGTACTCAAATCAAATGGTTCATGAACCCCTACACCCTTGGACCAAGTCTTAGCTCATTTGGACAAGTTTTGCTAGGCCATTGTCCATGAGGAGTCCAAGTCAGTCAAAAAACAGCATGTAATTGGCTTAATTAAAATAGTCAAATTTTGTAAAAGTCACTAAAGTCGTGAGAGTGAGTGGGAAAAGTGTCTCAAATGTTTTTCCTAAGTTGGGAAAATGATTTCCAACTTAGAAAGACCCCCTTTGCTTAACCTACAACCCACATTGACCATCCCATTAGAAGAGGGGTGCCCCCCCTTTGCTCAATATCTCATAAAAAATAAAAATACTTCATGGGGGCCCCCAAAACTTTGGTAAACCTCCCCACTTGTCCCCACTTCACTTTTAATTAATGGGAAAGGGGGTTTCCCTCTTCCCAACTCACCCCTCAACCCTCACCCTCCTCTCTTGACCTAAAAGTGTGCCCCCCTTGATGAGACACTCCTCCTTTGGATGGGTGCCACTTGGAGCTCATCCAAGTGGGCTCTCTCCTCATCCTCTCCTATAAATTGGACCCTCTCCTCCTCATTTTCTCATCTATTCTCATAGCAAGTCTACTATACCAAAATTTCTCCTATCCTCTCCCTCTCTTTCTCATGCTCTCATGTGTAAATCTTGCTACAAGTATTTGTAGCAACATTTTGGTGGATAATGAAGGAAGCTTTGGAGAATCTATGGTGTGCATTGAGAGTCTTCTTGATGTCTCCATTGTATACTTGTGAGGTGATATATTTCCATTTATTTTTGTATTTTGCTTTCACTAGTTTCTACTTGGAGACTCAAGCAAAGTATTTTGCTTGGGTGCTATTGGTAGTAGTATTGCTATTGATCTTGTGGTAGTTTCTTAGTAGGTTTGGAAAGTATTTTGCAAGCTTCTTTGGATGCTCTCACCTCCTTGTTTCCTTGTGTAGCAAAGGCAATCTTATTTTGGGAATCACTAAAGGATTGGAGTGGTGGCTTTAGAGTGAAAATCCAACTCTTTAATCATCCAAAGTTTCAATATTTATCTAACTTTATTTCCCTTCATCTTTCTCATTTCTAAATATTGTTATGATATAGAATAGACACTAAAGGTTTCATTATCATACTCAAATTTTCCATTTAAATTTATGATTTATAGGGCTAATCAAACTTAACAAGTTTCATGGTTTTGTAGCATGTTTTAGAGAATATCCTTTGACAATTTTATGCAGATTTTTATCATCAAGGGAGAGTTGCTACAAGTGTTTTAGCCCAAAGGCCTCCAAAAGGCATTTTCAAGTTGGACATCAAGTCCCATTCCTTCCTACTCTTCTAAAATCATTGTAAGCCACCCTTGAGAGTCTCTTGGGTGTGCCTTCTTTCAAGATAACATCAAAAATCTGATATTGTAATAGATTAGATTTGTTTTCTTGCTTTTAATTTTTACACCCACCTTGGCCAAAAAGGTAGGCATTGCGCCTCCACTTGTGTCATTGTTGTGGGGTTTGCATTTTATTTCCAAGTCATTTTTCATTTTTTTATAATACCAAACTTGGCCAAAAGGTAGGCATTGTGCCTCCACATGTGCCATTGTTGTGGTTGTTTTGTTTTTAAGTACTTTTACTTCTTTCAAGTAACTTTAATTTTTAATTCTTCATTTACACCCACCTTGGTCAAAAGGTAGGCATTGTGCCTCCACATGACCATTGTTGTGGGGTTGTAATTTCATTTATTTTTTAAAGCAAACTACAAACTAATTTCATTCATTTTCTAAAGCAAACTAATAAAGCATTTCAATTCATTTGTCTTTGCCCCACCTTGCAAGAAATTGGCATAAGCCACTCTTGCAATAACAGAAGGCTTGTTTAATTTTAAAATCATTGCTCAAGTAATCTTTTGTTCTTCATTTTTGCCCCGTATTCTCTCTCCTTACCACTTTGTTGGATCCTGGGTGACAAGAAAGGGCAAAGATTGGAGGTTTAGTAATTAGGCATCCAACCACTTATTGTTTTAACCATCAAAAAGAAGGCGTGTGGAAGATACTTGGGGTGCTAGGTCAGGGATGATCTCACGGCACTAGGTGTCCCCTGGGTTGAGTACCTTGCTCTTTGGATTTGACCTGTGGAGCTAGGGTAAGGCCTTGCTTGCCTTACTTATTGAGCACCCAGCACTTCCTTTTGGTTGAAAGAATAACGGTTTTGGGGTAGTCATATAGTCTAGGTTTCAATCTATCACTTAATCCCCCTAATCAAAGAGAGACCTAAAATCTACTGAAATTAAGCTACACCCCACTATTTTCACAACACTTGCAATATCTTTTTCAAAGCAATCTATCTCACAACATAGCATTTCAAGTTCAATTTTCAAGCAATCTCAAAGTTGTGAGATTTATATTTCAAGCAAGTCATTTTTAAGCAAGTTTTCCTTTCAAGTTTTGCAATCACAATTTAAGGCAATGTATTTTGACATTTCAAGCAACTCACTTTCCAAGCAAACATCTCTCATTGTGATATCTAAATTAATTGGTTTGGAATCTAATTTCCCTTTGTATAATTGTAATATCATCAAAGTATTTATTCTTTTTCACAAAGTTTTATTTATGATATGTTTCAATCATTTCATTTGTTGATGTAAGTTGAATGTTTCTTATTCTAACCATTCTTTAGTTCATCTTATATATATTGTGCAATAATCTAATTTATCTTTTTCATTGTAAGCTATCTTGCCATATGCAATTTGTATATTTCATTTTGTAATTATCTCGAGTGTATAGTAATTTCTTATTGATATCCTATAGCATTATTTATTTATTGTATAATTGTACTTAATTCTCTAGTTGTATAATCTAATTGACCCCTTACCCAACCTTAGGCACTAGTCATAGTTGACTTAGGGAAAGGTTTGATTCTCATTAAAGGGTTTGCATTTGCATTATTGCTTGCCATATAGGCTAGCTTCCCCTTACCCTTAACAAATCAAAATTAACTCCTAGAATTCATTTAATAATTCACATAGTAACTAGGGTCTACCCCCATTTGGCTTCCCTAGGAGTAATCCTAGACGGAAGAAGTTCAAGTCGAGGTGATAGTGGGCTTGAACTTAGGCATTGTGCCTCCAAGGACACACTAAGTGGATTGGACTTAGTCCACGTTAGCAAGTGTGTATAAGGACGGCAACAGGGTTTTATCACAAAACCCTAATCTCCAACCTCCAAGGGATAAACCCTTCCCCTAGACCTCCAAGATGCACCAAGATACTCCAAGAAGACTAAAAAACCCTAGAAATTCAAGAGATAGAGAGAGAGAGAGATCAAGTACATGTGAAGACTCTAGAGAGAGGGGGAGAGAGGCCAGTCCACACTCTTCTCTAGGTCACATCTTATCACAAGTGAGTGAATGAACATATATGAATGGAAAGACTCTCTCCTTCCTTTCTTTATATGAGAGGTAAAGGAGGCCAACAATACAATGTGGACCTTAGCCCTTACAAGCAACCTACAATGAGCACTTGTAGGCCAACACAAGTGAGGTGCTACACTCTAAAGTACATATGTCATGCTCCAAGGTGATGTCATGAAAAAAATGGCTCCAAGGTGATGTAGCTGTTAGAATATGAAAGATGCGTGCTCGTTTTACCATTGACAATACCCTTGTCACCCAACCATAGGCCGAAGCAACCCTCCAAGCACCTTAACCTTTACAGAGAATCTTCCGGAAGCAAACCCTAGGCTAGATAGACAAACAAAGGGTAGCGCACCTTTCCCTAAGGATAGCGCACCAACAAGAGCTGATCAGATAGTCCAAACGCTAGCCAAGAGATAGTCCAAGCGTAACTACTAGCTGCAGCAGCTGCAACGGCAACTCTCCTCCAAACCTGCGCAGAAACTGGGCAACTGCAGTGCGCACAAGTGTTGCTTTGCAATTCTGAGACTGCCTGCCAGAATGAGAACTGGCCTCCTATATTTATACTAATTCTGGCTAACTGCCTGGGTCGACTTCTCATTTTGGGTATCTGTCTGTTCAGTATATATTATTATTTCTGGCCGACTTCTTCTCTTGGAGGCTAATAACCTAATATAAATTATCTTCTTGAGCCGACAAGTCTTCTAGGGTTATT